>NESQ01000351.1:0-99399 GCA_003070745.1 Tuber borchii | reverse complement strand
CATCGTCATCAATAGAGGCACTCAGGCTGCGCTTCCGTACCTCCTCGCTTTCCAAAAATTCCCTAGCCATAGAAACCAAACGAAATCTCTTGGACTTGCGCTCATCACAATTTTCGTCGTCAAACAGACCCCTGCGCTTCCGTCCCATCTCGCCTTGAGCAGCACGCCGTCCTTCCGCCCACTGTTGTATATTCAACCCGCTCGACGACTTGAGGGCGAGGGGTATATGTTTCGCGGGGGATTCCCTTCTCTCTCCAACGGGGGATGTCAACATCCCAACGCTGCCCTCGCCTCCATCCCCGGCGCCGGAGACATCTGATGATGCGCTGGATAATGCTGCAAGTAAAGCGTCAGAGCCATCTCCCTCTTGCGGTTCACCTGCTTCATTAACCGGCCCGGGATCAGCTCTGGCCTCCGGTTGTCGTGCGCCATGCATTACAAACCTACGTGCTGGCGCTTCACGAATACGTGCTGGTGCTTCATGAGCCCAATTGGAGACGGCACCTTGAGGAAGATAGTTGTGCCCCCTCAACGCCGGTGTGGGTTCCCTACTTACGTTATTCGGACGATGGCAATAGATCAAGAGATCAAGCGGGTCTTCAAGAACTGGATTCGATAGGAGCCAGGCCCTTACCGTTTCATCGTCATCGATGAAGACATAATTGACCCAAGAGAGCGGCATGTGGGGATAGTCTCGTAGTCGTCGGCGTCCTTGCCGGTAGCGCCAATTATGTACCGAATTGTGTCATGTGGTACGGATCTCGCAATCATTGCTGACAGTCCACGGATGTCATAGGAATCCAACTCAGCAAACCGTACCCCGTTGACACGGCGCCAATTGAGTAGGCGATAATTTGGGGAGGCAGCGTCGCTATCAGCCGCGTGGCGGATCCAAACAATACGCACTGCACGTGGACGTCCAAGCAGAGCGCTCCAATCTACAACTCCATAGTCAGTAAGTGAAAAACCCAAACACGCGGATTATTTTGAAAAGGACTCACCTGTTGGCGCCCGGCGATTTACCGGGGGATCAGGTAGGATCGGTGCCGGCGCAGGGCTGTTTGCTGGGCTGCCGGCTGAGCTACTGCTTGAGCTGCCGGCCGAGCCACCGGGTGGGGTATAGAGTACGATTGGTGCTTGGGGCGAGTGTCCTTGCGCCGGAACAACACCCGGATCGACTTGTCCTTGCGCTTGTGGTTGGTCAAAGGGCGATGGAGGTGAGCCAGGCACTAATCCTACTCGACTCGAATAAGGTATTTCCCGTCCTTGCGCCCGAACAGCACCCGGAACGGCTTGTCCTTGCGCTTGCGGTTGGTCAAAGGGCGATGGAGGTGAGCCAGGCACTAATCCTACTCGACTCGAATAAGGTATTCCCCGTTTTTGCACCCGAACAACACCCGGGGCGGCTTGTCCTTGCGCTTGCGGTTGGTTAATCGGCGGTGGAGGGGGGGTACCACTAGTCCTTGCGCCGGAGCGACTCCTGGAGCGACTTGTCGTTGCGCCGGAACAACACCCGGCACGACTTGTCCTTGCGCCGGAACAACACCCGGAACGACTTGTCCTTGCGCTTGCGGTTGGTTAATCGGCGGTGGAGGGGGGGTACCACTAGTCCTTGCGCCGGAGCGACTCCTGGAGCGACTTGTCCTTGCGCCGGAACAACACCCGGCACAACTTGTCCTTGCGCCGGAACAACACCTGGAATGACTTGTCCTTGCGCCGGAACAACACCCGGAACGACTTGTGCTTGCGCCGGAACAACACCCGGAACGACTTGTCCTTGCGCTTGCGGTTGGTTAACCGCCGGGAGAGCGTTTTGGAGAGCGGGAGCTGGGTTCGGATCAGCCGTAGCAGGACCCCATTGAACTGGGGCGCCCGTAGGTAGTAGCACCGCCGGAACAATTATCTGCGCAGTGGGGACTCCTGGCTGGCCTAGTGGACCGAGAGGCTGGCCCTTAGCCATAGCCTGAGCCCGGTTGTTCATCGTGGTTGTCAACTTACTAATACAGTCCTTAACAAGTTGAACGACTGCCTCATCGGCCTCCTGCATACGAGCCACATTATTGGCAGCTGACGTTGTGGCGAGCTGATCGCACGCAGGGCGCAATCTCCTCATTCCTGCGACATTTGCTGGAATTCTCCGATAGGGAAATTAGCGAGTGGCGTATAGTTCCTTGCTACCAGCTGATCTTTCACAATTCGCCGCCATTGCTTATACAACGCCCTGCCATTATTATTATTTGGGATGCCCATGGATGCCTTATGGAGGTTAATCAACCGACTCCTAGGATTAGGGCGTACTGCGCTGATCTCTCCGACGAGAGAATTAGGCGGAAGTTGGTACGTCTACCCCGCTGGAGCCTGCTGTGCTCCTGGATTCTGGATATAGACGTATCGTACGTGGATGATATTGTGGGCCATATTGGATGATTATTGGTGTATATAGATAAGAGTATTGGAAATAGAGCGGAATATGGATGTTCTGAATGTGGATGATCTTGGTATGAAGTCCCTTCTATGTCCAATTGACTTTATATATACAACTCCCAAACGTTCTAGAGCGTTTGAAAGAATCACACTGTGTTTTCAAGATTGGCTAAGAATAGGCAAATCAGACGCTCAAGGACATTGTCCGATTCAACTTGGATAAAGCATGATACGCACGTTTGCTCGGGAGCGTCTCTGATCTTGGAGCTTCTCTGATCTTGAAACTTCGCTGATCTTGAAAGAAACTATAGCTGACGCCACGTGATGTCTGCGCTAAACCCCATGAACGACTAGTTCCTCTTCAGAGCGTCTAACCTCCGTAACATCCACACGCGTTGGGCTCAAGACTAAATACTGCGGTACACGTACCCTACAATCTACACAAAGCCCACGATATAGACTAAGCTGACTCCCACCATGCCTAGCAAATGTCCATTCTGCCGACGAAAATACATCCGGTCAGGCGCATACGAGAAACACCTGCGAACTGCGCACGCAAATCTAGATATTGTTCTCGCATCCACCGTACGATATACTTCATCCGTGGCTATTATCAACGACGCGGAAACAAGCATATTGCACCACGGAGAGGCGAGCGAGCTCCTGGATTCCGACTATGAATCCGATCCGGATCTCACCGGACACGACCTCGACGCATTTACTGCTCACGAGTCTGACACTGAGATACCGGACGACCCTACGTCTTCGTTACTCAGCAGACAGGAGGATTACCCACGCGCCGGAGAACCAATTGGAGACGTCGACGGATTTGAGCAAGAACACAGCGATCTCTGCGAGGACCCGTGGGCACCATTCAGTAGTGCGTACGGTTTCAAACTGGCGTCTTGGTTCATTCAGGCTAAAGTATCTAAATCACGAATCAATGAATACTTCTCAAGTGGCCTCGGTAATTCTACGTTAGCCGGATATAGCTCTATGCATACGCTGGAGAGCCACCTCCGCTCTTTGGACCCGTACGGCCCGTATCTGCAATGGTTCGAAGGACAGGTTGAGGATAGCAAGAGAACTCTGCCATTCTTCTATCGTAACGTCCTGGATTGTGTCAGATATCTTCTTCGTCAGATCGCATACCGAGATGACTTTGTCTACGCGCCGCGGCGTGAATTCGATCCTAATGGTGAAAGGATCTATGCGGAAATGCACACTGCGGACTGGTGGTGGGACGTTCAAGTACAGCGCCCCAACCTCCTTTACGTTAACGTTAGCTGACTAGTTATAGAAAACACTTCCACCTAGTGCGACTGTAATTCCCATTATTGGGACGTCCGATCAGACCCATCTCAGCAACTACTCCGGTGACAACAAAGCGTGGCCTGTCTATATTACGTTCGGAAATCTTCCGTCAGCCCGGCGCAACAGCCCTGGATCAATGGCTGTTCTACTTCTCGCACTATTGCCTGTCCCCCCCAAATTCTCAAAGTCCACCAAAGTAGATCAATACCAGAGACAAGTGAACGCCGACACACTGCAAGACGTATTCGAATTCATTTTTGCGCCGCTGCAGCACGCGGCGCTTGATGGCGTCCCAATTGATTGTGCCAATGGGAAGGTTCAGAGGTGCTTCCCAATCTTGTCTGCATGGGCTGCAGACCATATGGAAAACGTGACTCTGCACGGGTTAAAATCCAACGCTTGTCCTACATGTGAGGTACCTGCCGGGGAATTAGGAACCAACGTCAAGAACTATTGAGCACGAGATTACGCAAGATACGAACGATATGCGTATGAAAAGTCAGACGGCACCCACGTCAAGTTCCGCGGCCTTGGTATCAATTTGGGCCAAAACGTTTTTCATGGACTTCACCGGGTCTCGGTGCCTGACTTGCACGTCCCGGACATGCTCCATACGGTTTATCTCGGATTATTTAAGCACATGATGGACTGGATCCAAGGCTTTCTCAAGAAACACAGGCGACTGCAGGCTTTTGACGACGCTTGGAAGACATTACCGCCGTACCCAGGATTTTTGGTACCCAAAAAGGCCTACCGCGAGGTAGCGCAGTGGCAGGGGAAGGAGATGAGGAATCTAGGGCGCTGTATTTTGGGAGTTCTCGCGGTGGCACTGCGCCAGCCACAGAGTTCACAAGCGATACCTTTCAAACATGCTCTCGGATGCGTCAGAGCGCTCGTCGACTTCAGTATGATGGCACAATACCGAAGCCACACGTCTGACACCATAGCTTATATGGATGATTATCTGGACGGATTTCACAAGACAAAAGGTATCTTTTTGGAGTTTCGAGTAACTAAGCGTACACTGGCCAAGGTTGACGAGCAACGGAAGGAAATACGACATCAGAGAACGCAGATGAGCCAGCCCATGGCCTCCTCTAAACGGCGCCGTATCCGTGACGACGATCGTGAAGAAGAGCACGAGCGACGTATGGACTTAATCTATAGCGAATCGCATTTCAACTTTATCAAGATACATCTACTAAGTCATTTTAGTGATCATATACGCCAGTTTGGCAATATACCGATGTATTCCACGGAGTTTGGAGAGCTCGCGCACAAGGAACAAATCAAGGACGGATGGCGACGATCGAATAAAAATAATGCCGCGTGCCAAATCGTGCACAGCTATGGTCGCCAGCACAGCATCCGGATGAGGTTATTGAACCTCGAATCTCTTCGACGCCGGGGAGCCGATCTCTCTGCAGATGTCCTGCGACATTTAGAAAGTACGACAAGTGCCGTAACAACGCCGGTCGACCGTAGGAGGATCCTGAAAGGACGTCGGGACGACGTGTCCAACGTCTTGGATTTTAGCAAGGTGTCGGCATTCTCCCTCGACAGTATATGTCGCGAATTGATCAGATATAGCCGGCGTAACCTACCTACAGAGCACCGGCTTCCTGAAGATCATGCGATACTTCAATCACTCCCGGTTGAACTACTAACGCAACTCGAAATCCCGGTTCTAGCGTTCCAAGAAAGCGACGTTTACGACATCCACCGTGCACGATGCACGGGCACCCTACACTTCAGGAACCAGGGGAGTCGCAATGATTGGGTTTGGGTCCAGGCTGGTACTGAAGAGATGTATGGTGCGCTGAGGGGCCGTCTGCCGGCAGGGCTCGTGGCGCTCTTCAAAATCAGGGACCTCACCAGTGAGAATGCTGTGCGTCGGGTGGCGGCTGTTCGGATGTTGAGTGCAGTCAACTCAGGATACCTCTCGGACATTCATGGCCTTGTTACAGTGCAGATGAGAGGGGACGCTCGAGAGTTTACGATAGTTGACGTAGGGGCAATCCTCGGCCTGGCGCACCTGATCCCCGAGGGGGAAGGGCGCTGGCTGGTTAATAGCCGGATTGATTTGAGAACATTCAACGAAGTATATTAAGGAATCAGGATACTGGCGGGGGGGGGGGGGCGCTGGCTGTACGTAGTGTCATATCGCGCGGCGCTGCCGGGACGAAAAACGCCGTCTAGCGAATTGTGGTGAGGAAGTCGGGGGAACCTCACCACAATTCGCTAGACGGCGTTTTGCAGGCGCGAGCACATCGTCAAGCTGTATATGTTTATAGAAACCAATTGTCTAGAAAATAAGAGTAAGAAACTATTATACTACTAGCTAGTTTGCCCTGTACACGTGAGATTCTGAACTGGGGCGCGGGCCGACGACGGAGATGACATGAGAAAATACGTCAGGACGCGCGGAAGAGGCAATGTGAAGCCGGCGCCGTCATGAGAGTGAACCAGAGCTAAGGTTTAGACAGGGCGTCAGTACGACGTGAGGTGGCGTCAGGAGAGAGAGAGCGTTGCCAGGCAACCCAGGAAGCACAGGATGCGTGCGTGCGTTGCAACGCAAGTCAGGGCGCACCTGACGTAGGGAACGCAGAAGCGACGTCGCTTGCGTCAGGGCGCAACGCCGACGCATCTGATGCAAGGTATTTTTTTGCTGATGGAGGTCGCTTAGCGTCATTCAAAGTGGTGGGAACCTTGGCACGGTTAGTACCCTGGTAAAAGCTAATTAGGGAATAATATGCTTTGGCACAGTGCTCAAGGTATTTTAGGTCTTTAAAAATGTAAATAACAATAGAATCAGCCTCATCCTGTAGATGCTTTCCTCAACCATTTGTTGATTACCAAGATTAGTGATTAAGGGGTATAGTATATTTGAATTGATCCCATGCTTAATATAATTCAGGTTGATATTTGACAAACATAGTGCTCTCAACTGAAGCATTTCAATAGTTTTGTAATTTGTGGCTGCTATGAGATCAGCTCTGCGTATGCAAATATGGGTCCATATATCTCGAATATGTTCAAGATAGTGTACAGCCTCCTATTCCAGCATTAGCATATTGTACCACTGGGGTAAATAATCATATTTACCTCATCACACCTTATGGTTAGGAGCCTATGCAGAGTTCAAAGCTTCATAGAAGACCAAAGGCTGGGCCAACCTAGGAGGTTGTCAAATGCCATGCTAATGGTGCTATTAGCAAGCTATTATTTAAGATCCCTACATTTGCTTTTGGAGAGATAGCACCACAGGTTCCGCTCCAGGTCTTGTTGGCCAGATCTATTGTATAAGCGTATTCCCCGTAATATCTCCCCATCGCTCATCTGTTTGGAGTTTGCATAACCATTGTGGAAGTATTGCTGCAGTGTATTACTCGAGCCTATTTCATCCCGTAAGGGTCTCACACTAATTCAATAATTGATGGTGGGTACATTCCTTTATCATATAGTTAACAACCCACCATCTGTCATCTGGTTCAAGATATTCTTTAGCGGCCAAGACCCAGTTAAGGAAGGACACTTCCCAGATCCCGTTATTTTCTTGGCCGGATTTGAAATTTTCTTAACCAGATTTCTTGGGCGCGGCACCCGACCCACTAAGGGATAGAATTGACGGTGAATATTCATGAGCTGGGAGATTTCAGTTCGCTGCTCTACCGGAGGGTACGGTACCTTGGGAAATAGTTTATATTGAGGTAGGCTTTAAGATAGGTCGCTAAACAGTGTAATGGTGCTTTCCGAGTCTTCGCGGCGTAACCCCCGGCCCCCCATCTTGTACTGCATGGGTATTAAACAGAGGGCTAGCTGGCCATCCCTAGCGAATTATAGCGATCATTCACATAAGTTATCCTGTATAATACCTACCCGCTTCTTCTAGTTTTTCAAGTTGAAGACTGGGGCGCCAAGAGAGAGCGTGCATTATGATACTCCCGGATCCAGTGTCACTGCTGGGTCCGAATAAAAAAGGGAAATGTTCATCAGCCAGTCTTTCTGGTTGAGTCCACCGAGTGCAATATTTTACGAGTTCCAGAACAAGGGTCCAGGAGCAAGCAAAAGAGTCTGTTCTCGCTTCCTGCGGCTACGTTGGGGGTAGTCTGTCTATCCGAGTTGAATGTGGTAAATAGGTTTGGTAGAATCCGGAGGTTGCGAGGCCTCGATCGAGTGCACTTCCATGGGGCTCGGCAGAATGACAGGAGCGAAACTTCTTTTGGACCCAAACAGTCTACGACTAGCAGGGTCAGGTCCAAAGTTCACTCAGTTCCTAATCTAACATTCATTGATCCGTTTACGCCCACTACTGCTGCTGGTTGAACTAGCCTGTTCCCAATCCACGTATGACACATGGTATGATTTATTAAGAAGGGTCTAAGCTGTGATGTTCTGCTTTTGGCCCTCGCACGAAATGCTTTAGTGTGAAAGAATGCGTAGGTAAAGCTATTGATCTCCAAAGGCCCGCTACTTGCTATGAAGTCCCGAGTAGCACCTAGCAAACGTCGTGTATATTTAGGAACACACACATATGTAATTTCATTGATAGGAACCCCAGGGACGGGGTTAGAAAGGAGGGGAGCTTGGAAGAAAGAATGGGTAAGTTAGTGGAAACCGATACAAGTTGAAGAATACATCAAATGTCTTTTTTCAAAAGAAAAAAAGAAAGAAAAGGAGATAAGCCAAGAGAAATAAGATCACCACTCCTAAAAGTTTCCCAAACCTTCCAAAATCTCGTAATAACTGGTATCTGCATGATATAGTAGAAACCTTTGGCCTTCGCCCCGGGCTAGCTTCCGAACGACCCCCTATCCATCTATCTCGTCTAATACACGGCAGGAAATTAGTAAGATGAACGCCACCAATCTGGGTGACTTCTTTGATCTACCAACGCGTTGAGTGGGAACCGACTTATATTTCAATGGCCTCCGATATCTGTTATAATCAGTGCAGTCATTTGAAGTTTTCCCTGCATAGCCTGATCGTGCAGAGTCCAGTTAGTAGAGTTGTGCGGAAGAGATATATCGACTCTCTCATCCGCCAGAAGGAAGTGCACAGTCTCCCCTCGTAGGCTAAATTTTGTGTGATATACTGGTGTATGACACGGCACATATGCTTGATTGACCTTGATATCTGTGTTGTCGAGGAGCATTTGAAAGATCTTGCTAAGCACACGGATGGCCGCTTCAATCAAGGGGGTGCTGCCGTATGTTGGGGCCGTGCTGCGGGGGCCTCTGATGTCTTGACGACTAAATCGAAACGACATCAGACTATAGTCTTCAGTACGCACCAAGATACGCGCTGGCGCCCAGTGTTTAGTGTCGCTCACGTTGACGCTGGATCCATATTCGTCTAAAGGGACTGGAACTACCGCTCCTGTTTGTTGGTGGATTGAAAGGCTCACTAACATTTCTAGGTCGTGCTTCATCGTGTTGATAATGGCGTCGGCGATGGTGTTAACTCTGACTCGGGGATCACTCAATAAGAGACGCACTATCGCGCAATGTTCCTGGGCGACCGCCCAATATAGCGGTGTCTGGTGTTTAGTTCCGTAGGGAAGATTGACGTCAGCCCGTCCATCATCTAGTAAGAGCCTCACCACCTCGAATTTTCCTCTCGTGATTGCCGAAATTAGCGGTGTATATCCGTAGTAATCCACTAGGTTAACGTCGATGCCTGGATGGGCGAGGAGAAGCTGCACGAGAGGCTCATTCCCCTCAGACGCCATAGCACATAATGGTGTTTCCCCGTTGCTTGCTGTGATGTTAACAAGGACATCTTTCCTACCTAAGAAAAGCCGTATTAATGCTATGCATCGTGCACGGGTTGCCAGCCCGAGGGGCGTGTCTCCTTCAGGGCCCCGATTGGCGTCAATCCTCTCGTCATCCAACAGTAGCTTCACTACCTCTTCTGCCTCAGAATTGACAGCGGAATACAGTGGCCAGCGTTTATTGACATCAATACCATCGAGTTCCAAAAGGATTCGTACAATTTCCGCGTGTCTATTCGAAGCCGCTATTTCTAACGGTGTAAGATCGACGGCATCGCCGTTGTAATCTGTTCGTTTGTCGGCCAAGAGAAGTCGAACCATATTTGAGAGGCCAGCCCTACACGCCCAGTACAATGCGGTACAGTTATAAATGTCCGGGATATTGAGCTCCAGATGTGGATTGGCCAGTAAAACCTCGACAACCTCAGTCTTGCTATTTGAGACTGCGTGTAATAATGCTGTTTGGGAGAGATGGTCTGTCGAATTGATGCTAATATCGGCATGGCCTAAGAGAAGCTCCACAACCTCTTTATGTCCGTTCTGCGCTGCTAGGCTGAGCGGCCCTCTTCCAGTCATGTCTAGCACGTTCACGTCGATGCCGTTCCTGGCGGTGAGTATTTGAACTACACTCACGCAACCCGCTCTAGCCGCGCGTGACAATATCGTTAGGGAATCGGGATATTTTATGTTAGGGTCAACACCACAGTCCAGCAGTGTCCTCAGATACTCTCCGCTCTCGTCTACTGCTACGCGATGGATGATATCGATCCATAATGTTTCCCCTATCCGGTCGTTAACCCCACGTGCTAGGAGTCTTTGAAGCCCCACACGGTTGTAGGAGCGGATCGCATGAAGCAATGCATTCCAGGCCATGGGCGCAGGCAGGGCCAGGACGCGGTCCCACAGATCTTGGTTAAGGAGAGCTATAAAACGGCGGTTTGTTTTAAGCAAAGAATTCAGCTCGGGTGTCTCCAGGTGAGCGGATATCATGAGAACTAATTCGTTCGGCAAATCGAGCAACGACATGGTTCTCTAGTATCGTAGTATGGCGATTTTCTGGTTGTCTTTACGCTGAACGTCGAGAAAGGGGGATCTTATGCTTGCACATCGGTATCAGTCACACCCGGACAGCCGTTTGTACGGTGCGCTATCGATCGCGCCAAGGTGCCCAGAAATACTCAGGCTAAGCGTCGGGGCTGGCTCGGCCGCTCGGGCACAAGTAGTTGAGATGAGTCAACGGAATCGAGGATATCATATGAGGTATGATACGATAAATCTCTGACTTCCCGTGTAACCATTGGAACGGAATCGCCTCGTGCTGTGAAGTGCTGTCTAACGGGATATACTGTAGTCCAGCTTGCATCCACCAGAGAAATACTAATTCGCAACAAAAGTTCCCCCGATTTATTTACCTACCGCACTCCCGGTACAGTGGGATTGCTGGTTAGCCATGTTTTAATTAACAAAGATATTGTCCCCGCTCGTTGCCAAATCCCCTCATTCTTAGGAGGAACTGCTGCATAAGGTATCACTCGAGTCACTTGTTGGAAGGGATGTCTATCTGCTATAACTGTAGTGCGACATCCATGGGGGTTTCCCAATATCTAAGAGACCTGGTTACCCCATCTAGAAAGTCAAGCAAGTCGCATCTACTACCCTTCCCCGTATTCTTTTGTTTCACATTTACCTTAGTTTAGAACACGACAGTAGGACTTCTCTGGTCTACTATGCTAGATCATGCTCTCTTCCCACGAAAAGAGAATTCCCTCGCTCATTAAGACCCTTTTATTTTTCACTCCTGCTTTTTGCATCTTGGGAGCCTTTCTCATTCCTAGATTAGATAGGATAAATCTATTAAACCTCGCTTTCGTTTCCCCCCTCCTTTCCTCATATCCTTTTTTTCTCTTTCATCTTCTAGAATATTCTCGGCTGCATATTGTTGATAGAAGCACTTCTCTGCGTCTCTAGAAACTCTATCTAGGCCCTTGCACTATTTCGCTTCTAAGCTAGGCCTTAGTTAAGCTTCATGGATCTTCAGTTTTACATCTCTTTGTTCATCTTGTTGTTTTCTTTGTTGCTCTTTGTTTGAAATGAGTGTGTCCGGCCAAGACAGTGTGGGTGGCAAAGGCGGGCAAGCTGATTTCTCTCGTGTTCATATAAAACTTGCTTATATCCCTCCTGTTGCTCGCTACCTTTTATACCTAATAAATTTTGCGGACAATCAATTTGCCCATCCGATGCTATTACCCCAACTACAAGCTTTCGCTCATTGCTACACGCGCACTCTCATTGATGAGCGGGGTGTGACTATGCACTTCGAGGAGTTTCGGTAATTTAGGAAGTATAGGAATCGATAACTTCCCTTTACCCACCTCGTACCTCACTTATAGTCATAGCTTTGGGGCTCTTAAGAAAATGAAACTAATTGTATAGAATTGCATTCGCAAACATCTAGAATAGATGACAATTAAAAAGGTCTACTAAGCGCAGGATAATAAACACCAAGCCTTTCATACAGTACACCTACATGGCCATCTCCGCGACCTTCTCCCCAAGGCAAGTAACCGTAACCGTAAACTTCACCTTAATGTCCAAATCTGCAACAACAGTCCTTTTATCCCAATCCAAAGGGTCAGCTCAAATAGGGTCGCAGTTGTGGGTGTGGGTGAAACATACCCCTTCGCGCTCTCATCCTCCATTTCCTGGCTCTCATCCTCCATTTCCTGTGGTTCCGGGACCCTATCAAACTTCTTCCCGGAGAGATCCCACATGAGGCAATGGACTGCCTGGCTCAATTGTCCCTCAGCATTTTCAATTAGGGACCTTAGCTTTGGAGCGATGGTAGGAAGCTTCTCAAGTGCGTCTTCAATCTCCTCAGATGCTGCGGAGAAGAATTTGAGCGTGACATCATTGGTTAGGTTCACGGTTACTCCGTCTTCGTTTTCGTAAAGAACATAAGAAGGTTCTGGTGCTTTAAAGAAGCAGAGCTTCGGGAACTTGGCGACTGATTTCATGTGGCCCTTTTTGTTGGCGGGGGGTTGGGATGGGGGAGGGGGAGGGGTTTTTGCCTCCTCCTTCTCGACCTTGACGTCAAAGGTGTTGAAGAAAGCACGGCGGACAAGAGTGGCGGCCAAGGGCTCTGTAGTGTCGTATTCGTCAGAGCTTGCAGGACTTTCTTGAGAGCTTTGCTGGCACTCCGGTCCAGGGCCCTTCTCCTTGTCCTTCCTGTTACCGGTTTCTTCCTCTCCATCATTCGAATCTGATTTCAAAACCATCTCAGCTGCCGGGACACTTTCGGGGAAATGTTCCGAATCAGCACTATCAGAAGAATTTTCCTCTAGGGAGAGGGATTCCAATGTATGCTCGCTGTCTGAAAAACTTGCACTCCGGGTCCTGGTTGTCATAACGGGTTGATCCAAAGCGGGCTTATGGACGATAGTCAAAGAAATTTCAGAATTATCGAAATCGACTGAAAGCTCTAGGGAGGACACAGTATTCTCCCCCAAGTCGATGGTAGTCAAGCTTGGGGTGTCTAAGTTGTTGTCGGAGTGGTCCTGCCCGATAGATCCATCAGATAGTGTCGGCATTTTCGGGTATATTCTGCCTAGCAGACAAATATTGAAAATAAAGAAAGTTGAAGCAATAACAGAGCGTTCTCTATTGCTAGAACCGGGGTAGTGTTGTCTACTTTTTCGGTAGGCAGGGGGAGAAAGCAAGAGGGAAATAGAGCGAGAGACTTTATACCAGTGACAAAAGCTTATTGAATTGGTAGGGTAAATAGAATTTGAATGGGGGTTTTGATTTTCTATCTCGAGCCCTTTTCATTCTCTAAAAGACAGCAGCAGACTATTAGGTTAACCCAAGGGCTAACCATTTCCCAAGCCCACGAATGGCTCAGTTGGGCTCGCCTTTCTAAGTATGATATAATACGATATGAATAGTTTTTATATGTATACAGCTACTAGAACCCTCAGTAATAGAGTTTACTAAAAGAGGTCCTGCCTATAGTATGGGAGATTGCAAGTATACACTTGAAAACATTGTAGCTCCGATCTATTTGTTAATTCTATTAAATTTTGGTATATAAAGCCCTTGCCTGACTATAGAAAGGACAAAAGCATAGCATCTCAAAATGGTCCATTCTATCATCAACCTGATTTCTATACAATAGCAAAATAAAATTTAAAAATAGAAGTTGCGAAAGTACAGTAGAAAGATCCCGATTTTTGTGATACACCAGATAGTGCATTCTTTCCCAAAGGGCCTAAAGTTTAAAAGTGATTTAACATATCATAGCTGATTTTTTCTACTGGAATACAAGATCAGAAACTACAGAGTCCCAACAACTCATACCAGATAGGTTGTGATTGGTATTTAATTTTAACACTAGACTGGGGGTCCCTCAACGAGCGACGCCCTCAGCGAGGCTTGGCAAATATTAGTAGGTAGTTTTGGTTGGACGTGCCCTTCTTTACTACGTTGCCTCGCTGAGGGCGTCGCCTCATCCCCAGTCTACTTACTGGCCTATTACCACATGCGCTACACCCACTGAAGGCCAATATAGATGAACTTTATTAACTACATTAACCCATCTCTCAGTTCTTGGTAAATTTACGGCAGAAACTTAAGTACTTGAACGGTTCACTAGGTCCAAAATTTCCCCCCTTGGCAAAGAGACGAAAAAGAGCCAAAAGCAAGTTGCTAACCTTCTCTGAAAAGCATAAGAAAGCAAACAATTACCGGATCTTGTGATACCAGAGGAGGCACTTTAGAGCCTCTTAACAATCTGAGCGAAGTTGAAATACGATTCCGCTTATCTTACGCACTGCTTGGACCAGGGTTAGCCTGGTCTAGTAAAGGTCTTTGAAATTCTAATGGGTTTATTACTAGTAAGTTGGTTTTAAGACCTAGAATTGTCTTTAGGACAGAACCTCACCTATGAGGCTTTGTCCCCCCCCCTTATTTTGCCCGTCAATAAATATTACGTTTTCTTTAAAACATAAAGGAAAGCTTTTTTTTTTGTCAGGCTCGCTCGAACTGTTAAAGAATTTTTAGAGTCGCAATACTGTGATTCCCTCCTAAAAAAAAAGATTCTCCTGCGGTTTGTGGATTTTATAGCCTTCTGCCTTGACCAACTCCGACTTAAATTCCGTGCGGGCGGATGGTCCTCTCCTGGACTGTGCACCCGGATCTCAAACAAAGCCTCCACTCTCCTACCTAAGCGCAAAAAAGAGAACCCTCTGATTAGCGTGGCCTTGGAAAATAACTTTCTGAGTACAATTGTATGATGTCACACTTACCAGTACCTGGTATTTCCGAGTGAGAATTTATGCCCATACCTCGGGTTGTCTCTGCAAAACCCGCAAGCTGCGTTCTTAAGGGTAGGTGATAGAGGGCCTTTCTTCCCACTACCGAAAAATCTGCGGAAACTCACTAAGTCCGGACTAGTATATCTTAATTCCAGTCCAGTAAGGTATCGCATAGCTTGAGATTTTGGGTAAAGAATAGGTTGTCATTGGCGAGAGCTTGCTGGTATAAACTGGCCAGTGAGAAAAACCCGCTGAGGGTGAATTCTTCTCCCTCACTGGCCGGATTTAACATATCCTGGTCCAGGCTTAGTGAGTTTCCGCGGATTTTTCGGTAATAGACTATCTCTAAAGACTTGCTCTGAGCAATTTGTGATTTGCCATCTCACCGTCCTGAATGTCGGAGGGTACCACCAGTTCAGAGTTGGTTGGGTTGGGCAGGGAGTGGTTGCTGTAGGATGACGTCGTGACTTATTAGTACTCGCCCATGGTAGAAAAGGACGGAAAACTTTGAGTGGCGAGACAAGGATTTGGAGTGAAGATCGATAAGGGGTAATGGAAAAATCGGGGTGTTACATGACACCATTAACCTCCTGCAGCTGTACCCTGTGTTTGGCTGTTATTTTAAATCTATGGATTTTATTAAGGTTGTATAAGGCTAAGGTGAGACTAAAAGAGAAGGGATCAAGGCTTCTTGAATGGTTCTTTTAGGGGGCTTATAGAAATGAAGAGATTGAACTGCACATTGATAGTTGAAGATACCAACTCCTTCAGTCCAGATTTCAGGTGTCTGCCAAGCCCAGAATTTTTCCACATAAGCCAACTGTCTCTTTACTGCCCCACATGATCTTGCTGATCTTTTTTTCCGTCCTTTTCTACCATGGGCGAGTACTGTATTATGCCAGAAACGAAACTATTGCCGAGTAACACCGGTATCAGCGCAATTGGTAGGAGTTAATAAAACAAGAGGTCGTCTATAATAGTTATAACTGTGGTTGGCCCCTCTCCATTGACAAACTCTCTCTGAATTAAATTCACGCATCCGCCTTCCACATTATTCCTCCGTTCCGACAACTCAATAAATCCAACGAATTTGCTAATATGGTTAAGGTTTTCATTCTCGGGGCATCCGGCTTCATTGGCTGTGGGTTTCTTCTTTGTTTCTAGGTATTATATTTAACTTATTGCCTATAGTCGCGATCGCTCTTGCCCTTCGTCGCAATGGCCATCGAGTCTATGGTCTTGTCCGTGACTCTGTCAAGGGCCTCAACCTAGCTAAGCACGAAATCACTCCCGTTATAGGCGATATCCTTCGACCTTCCTCCTGGACCTTCGTAATTGAATGCGAGGGGATAGACGTAGTTATTGATTCGTCTAATGTCCACCAAAACATGAGCAAAGTACTCACGGAAGCCAAAAGATTGGGAGAAGCTCGTTTGAAAGGACTTAAGCGGGGACCAAAGCTTGGGTTCATTTTGCTCTCCGGATCATGGGTTCACGGAGATCAGCCGGATGCGAGGGATATCGTGAATGAATTGACTGCTCCAACCCCTGTTGAGATGGTAGCCTGGAGATCTGCCGTGGAGAACGAATTGTTGAGTTCGAGCGATGTTTTGGATGCTGTAGTCATCAGACCAACGATGCTTTATGGCGGTAGTGGTAGTATATTTTCGATGCTTCTTGCCCCGATAGCTGCCGCGGTTAAAGGAGGTGCTTCTGAAGCAAGGGTTTTGGGGAGAAAAATCGAGCTCCCAGTGATACATAAAGACGATGTAGCTGATTTTACGCTTAAAGTTGTAGAAAAGGTAGGCTACTCTTTGTTTTTTTTTTTTTTTTTTTTTCAATCTGGGAGGCTGCTGACTCTATGCAGATATCGTATGTGGGGGCTTTGTCTTACCCTGTCTTTGATATCACAGCTCAACACGAATCCTACACGGATATCATTGAGGCTGCGGCGAAGCATATGGGGTTCACGGGAGCTATCATTTATAGGGATCCGGAAGGCCCTTTAGCAACGCTTGAGCACGCGATCCTCACCCAGTTCAACACTAGCAGTGACCGGGCTAGGACTTATTTGGGGTGGGAGCCGAGGCATAGGGATATCATGGGGCAGATTGATGTCTATACTGCTTCTATAGTCGCAAACCAGCAGTAGGGGGGAGGGTGGGGTGATGTCTTTTTTCTTTTTCTTTCAACTCTTTGAAGGAAAGGAAGGAATACAAAAGTTTTGACAATTATGATAATATCATACCATGGATAGCTCGCGATGTGATGAGGGCAAGTTTTTTGAACTGTGAAATTGTCAGGGCTAAACCATTCCCAGCCATGCATTCTTGTCAATATCTTTTGGATATGGTCTTCGCCCGCGACATAGCTAGAGGACGCCGGTCAGGTATATCTAAAATAAATGTGCGATATTAAACACTATCAGATTCTAATGGGTTTCTTACAGCAGTGAAGGGCAAAATATATACCGGTATACAGACTATCAGCAGTCCTTTTATTCCTCAAAAAGCCCAAATAAATTTTGGGGGGATCCTAGGAGAGCTTGGGGATGGCTCGGGGCCTTCGGATATGATGCTTTCTAATGTTTTCCTACAACTCTTGAAGATGAACAGAGTCCTCGGGTAAAGGTTTCAGTGATTTTCTTAGAATTCTTGCTGTAACCTGCCACCCGGAACATACCACTTCTAAGTGGGGCCAGACAGACACATGAAAATCTTTTCTGGTAGTGAAAAACCCAAAAATCTCACCATTCGCTACATTTGCTCTTTCTTCATTCAGTTTATTTTTTGAATTTTTCTTCGACGTTTTAGAATGGACCAAAGGCAGGCCAATTCTGTGTAATGGTTTCACTTTTCAGACGATAGACTACTCGAGCAAATAGCATTACCGGTAGAAAGGTTTGCTGCTAGTGCATGTACTGTACCGGTATCGGAAAAGCTGACACGCAATGGCTCCGATAAGAGCCACCCTTAAGCTAAATTTACTTGAAGTGGGGTTGCAGGGTTAGGGTTCTCGCAATCACGAGCTCACGGAACATTAAGAACGCGTCCCCCCGCATTGCGACTTCTCCAAAGACCTACTTTCCTAATTCGAGCAAACAATCAACAAACATGGCGACTTTTTTATCTCAACATCCAATTCCCTATCCACAAGGTCGAAAACTAATCTTCGAGTCTGTATTCCCGCCTTCAGCATCCTCCACCTTACCAACACCTCTAGCCACCCCTACATCCTCATTTGTGGCCCCATCATCACAACCATCACAACCACTACAAACGCCTACCCTCTCCCACGGCTATAACACCCGGCATCACCCCAATGTTACACTCTCTCCAGCCCCCGTATCGCTTGCCCCTAGCCCGGCAGCTATATTCGCCAAGGAGTCTAGGGCGTGGCACCTAGCGACAACATACCTCTCCTTCCCTGTAGATCCCTTCCCAGGTAGCCTTAGAGAATACGTGCAAACGCACCAAGACCCGACGAGAGATGTGGCGGAAGCAATCCGATATCTGACAATTCATCATGCGGAAGATGCAACCCCTGAAACAAGCCTCTTGGAATGGTATACTTGCGAAGTCCGGCGACATTTCCTAGCTCACGTTCGTCCGGAAATATCGATTCCAACGGAATACAATGATGGCCCACGTTTGTTGGAAGAAATACTAGGCCGATTGACTACCGCCCAGAGCATTTATCTATTTCGTTTGAGGACCTACATTATTCCAGAGAGGAAGAAAGGGAGGGCACGGAGGAACCTGGACAGCTGGGACGAAAGCGACGACTCAAAGGTCCAGGCGTTCATTAGGTCGTTAAATTCTATTATTTCTTATTCACTGCCTGATCCCGCTTGGAATAAGCTTGTCTACGAGAATTTTTTGGAGTTGTGTGGGACAGCTGTGGGATTGCCTAGAGATGGTGATGGTGATGATGACGATGACACGGTACTTGACGATGAGGCAGGGGACGAGAGTATGAGTGGGGGTGAGGATGTATATCACGGCGTGAGGCTAAGTCAGCAAAGCTTTGCTACCGAAACTGACTTTGATGGAGATATCGTTGTCGATGATGACGGGGTCGCGATTGGTAACCCCAGAGATATGGATGGAATTGATGAATTCGGTGTGTATAAGCAGAGGGCTGAAGAAAAAGCTGAAGAAAAGAGGAAGAAACGGAAAGAGGAAAAGCCGAGAGAAAAAGCCCGAAAGAAGGTCCTGGAGATTTGGGCAGCCATGGAAAAACTGGGTGTTGGTGGCGGTGGTCGGAGAGGAGAAAGGGTATTTGCAGAGGTAAAGACCGGCCACGAGCCCATTGGACATTATTAAGTACTAATGGATTTTCATACAGGTTATCAATACTCTCTTGACCACCTACATAAACGCTCACTTTGCTGGGGTTTGGGAAACACCTTCCAAGGTTGGCGATGACTTGAACCGCTGGGTAGAGCATGTCCTTGGGCAATTAGTTCTGGATGTCTTATTTTCCTCTAAATCGGTGAATTCCCCCGAAGGCTGGGCTGCCAGGCTTAAAAAATTAAGCCCCCGGGAGAGTTTCAGGGCTAGTCGTCAAAGTCTTGATAACCGGAAGAAGGGGGCGATGGAAGTAGATGCCGGGGCTGGTGTAGGTGAGGATGATATCAAACGAAGGAAAGAAGACTTGGAGAGTTGGGAACGCATTGCTGTTGGTAGGCTCGGTCGGCTAAGAGTCGGTGAACTATTTGACATCGTCGTAGAGTGGCCAGAAAGTCTTGGAGGCGTCGAGGATTTAAAGTCTTATATTATATCACCACAGACCCGTCTACACCTAACGACAACTTTCACATCTGCTTTGTCTACTCGCCTCCTACATCCGGCAGCCGCAACCTCCGATATACTCCGGGCTTATATCTCTTTGATCCGTGCCTTTACTGTTCTGGATCCCCGTGGTGTCTTACTCGATCGGGTTTCACGTGGTATTCGGCGGTATCTCCGAGAACGAGATGACACTGTCCGTGTAATAGTGAGAGGGATAATGTCCGAGTCACTAACCGACGGATCAGAAGATGCCGAAGATCTCTCGGAACTTGCTCAGGAACTTGGAAAGGGTATTCCGGCGACCCAACAGGGTGGAGGGCTTGAAGAGCTGGATTACGACGACTTGTCTTGGGCGCCCGACCCAGTTGACGCAGGCCCTGAGTTCCGAAGAAGCAAAGGTCTCGACGTAGTTGGAAGCTTGATCTCACTATGGGAGAGCAAGGAAGTCTGGACGAAAGAAGTAGCAACAGTACTATCGAGTAGGCTTCTCGGTAGCGACGAATGGCTTTTTGAAAAGGAAATCCGCACAATCGAGCTCCTTAAAATTCGGTTCGGCGAAACAACAATGCAAGGCTGCGACGTCATGCTTAAAGACATTGTAGATTCTAAGCGATCGGACGCACACATCCGGGCCGAGGAACATCTAAATATGGAAGACTTCCCAGAAATTCACACTAAAATCCTTAGTAGACTGTTCTGGCCAACGATGAAAGAGGACGGGTTTCAGACCCCTATAGAAATCAGAGAGCTGCAGGAACGCTACGAGCGAGGGTTTGAAACCCTTAAGAAAAAGCGGAAGCTCACTTGGCTACAGACGATGGGAACGGTGGAGGTAGAACTTGAGCTCGATGACAGAGTGGTTCAGGTGCCTGATGCCACCACTTGGCAAGCAGCGGTCATCCACCAATTTGATGAGGAACGATCTGATAAATGGACCATCCCGCAGTTAGCCGACAACCTTAAAATGGAGGAGTCCCTAGTCAAGAAGGCAATCCAATTCTGGCAAAGCAAGGAAGTCCTTAAAGACATTGGCAGCGGCGTCTACACTGTAATAGAGAACCTCGAAGAACTCGAAGCCAACACCCCTCCCCAGGCAGGGGTTGCTGCAGCGGAGGAAGAAGAGGAAGTCACCGACGAAAAGAAGCGAGAAAGGGTGGTTGTCGAGCAATTCGTGGTCGGAATGTTGACCAATGGTGGAACAATGCCTCTCGAGAGGATTTCGATGATGCTTGGGCTTGTTCCTGGGGGGTTTTCTTGGGGACAAGAGGAATTGAGGGAATTCTTGTCTCGAATGAAATCGGAAGGAAAAGTGGAGTATGAAGGAGGTAGTTGGAGGATTCCGAAGACTTAATTCCTTGTGGCCTTTGTAATATATATCATTGGGGTTGCAGGTTTTTGAATAATAGATTCCCGGAACCACTGATACCCCTATTGCTGTTTCTTAGTCCCTTTTATTTCTAGCGTTCTTTTGTCTGTATAATATTAGTAGGTGCTTGAAGCCTCACACGACCTTAGGTTACTGACTGGATCCGGGAAAACCTTGTATATACACTTTAGTATAATAGTGAAAAGGTTTAAGCTCAAGGTTTGTGGCAGAGGCTAGAAAGTGCTCTTACTAGCTCTAGGTAAGTGGGGCCTTGTAAGTGATAGTGCTTCTCCTATGAGCTTTCCCCACCACCAGCCACTAGCAAAAGCTCCCGAACAACGGACTGTCAATGTCCGTACTTCTAAATTCCGTGTACATACTTCAAAACTGAGGAAGGTTGATCCGATCACTCTCAACCATTGTGCTGGTATCATGGTGTATAGAGTTTAGTCTCTTGTCCAAAACCCCCATATCCGTTGCAACGTAGATAAGTTCGTAAGGGTTGGTCAAGACACACGAGGCTCTGATGGTTGTTGTGAGCCTTATGAGAGCGGAGGGGGGGGGTTACCAGGAGGGTCATGGGCGATCACGCGGGCCAGTTAGACGAGAGTTCAACCGGACGATACGATCCCGTATTGACCGACTCTCCAAATATAGCCAGTCGGGAGGAGGCACTAGACCCTCGAGCGTATTAGCAGCGCATATTCAGTATCCGTTAGCTATAATAGGAAACTGTGCCTTCGAAGCTGTAATAGTTGTTCGTCCTCCTATGGGGGTTCTTTTTTTTCGATCTTATCGCTAGGATATTTGAGTTGGCTTATTGTTAACCACTCCCGTTTTTTTTTGCCGTTCTTTGCCTCTCTTTTTAGCTTTCCTCGTATTCTTAAATACTAAGAGTGTTTCTGGGGCACCGGTGCTTCGCTATGGTGAGTCCACCTAGCACCCTACTCACTCCTTGGTTTTAATCGCCTACACGGTTAGCACCTTTTAAGGCACACAGTATGAACTCAAAAATTAAGCCTCGCTCGAGGTCTTTGGAGTTGCCTTTAGCGGTAAAGACCGGCAACCTTTCGTTTTTTTTTTTTATCTTAGCTGGCGAGGAGGCCAGTTATCGCAGTGCTTTCACCCCTCTATCCAGAGAGGGAATTTAGGACGTCTTAGCACGAGGTTCAATTATGGTGCCGGAGCCCGTAGAGGATAAGCGCGTAACCCACCACTTTGATTTTTTTTTCTTCTCTTTTCTGGAATTGGCAGAAGGCGGTCAACTGGTCTCTTTTGAAGTTTAGGACCACGGTGAACTGAGTATTTGCACGCAGGCCACCCCGTAGCCGGGGATTGCACAATCCTTCCTATCCCTCCTGGAACCATGTTTAAGTTCTTGGGGTAGTGTATTCCGGTGGCGGGTCGAATGTGAAGAGTGGGTATGGTATGTGGAGACTGATGGCAGGTAGGCTGTTCTAGCATTGAGTTAGCATTGGTATTACTCACTATAAGGTTGGTGGGGTGTAGGGAAATTCGACAAGTATCAACACTTCAAGGTATAGTCGTGTCGGGTGATATGTCCCTTCAGCAGGTATGTTGGGACGGGAGTCTGGGTACCTAGATGGCGTATTATAAGTCCTCCTATTGATACGGATGTCATACTGAGATAACCCACAAAACCAGAAATCTATATCTTTGTTTTAAAAAAGGAAAATTATTCCGCTCGGAGTAAATGCTTAGAGAGAAATCGAGAATGTCTTCCTCTAGATCCAATCATGCAGGGTTGATAGGCATTTCTTAGCACTCGAACGTGCACCATTTGCACGCCCAGTCCCCCGACATGTCACCGAAAAGACATACCACCCGACCGACAAGACTCTATATTCCGGTCGGTAAACTGAAGATCAGCTGAGAGCCTGCGAAATGCGACTATTCGCCATTAGTGCAGCAGCAGCTTCAAATCTCCCTACTAACACAACCCAGCTTCGAATGCTCGGTCGGGCCTAAATCTAGCACTCGACTTCGTGCGGTATTAGGGACTTTGCGATTTCGCATACAGAGTCAATTCCTAGCAATCTGGTTGGTCTGGAACCGTATTTGCCTCATATCCAGAGGCTTTTCGCAAAGTCTCTAATAATTGTCGCCGGCGGTGGTGTCAGAGTGTTGTGATAACATTCTTCTCGCTGCAGAGAACGAAGTGTGTCTTCTGCTGTCGCTGTAAGCCCTCGTTTGGATTCCCTATCTGTGGCCGGGTTTCAGTAGGGTGCACGATGTGACTGCGCAGCGAAAGTGTGTGCGGGTTGATGGTGACTGGTGGCAGTGGGGATGGTTTGTGCGAGTGGGCTTTCGGGAAGTGTACCAAGGACCTCCGTCTTTGACCTTTCTTTCCTCAGACTGACATCCTCATCCAGAGACAACAATAAGAAACTCCTCCTGGACATGACTAGCAGAAGGAACCACTATAATGGCAATTCATTTCACTTCTATTGTCCTTTTCTCATCTCTTCTTCTCTTTCTTCTTTACCTGCCTGCCAGCTTCCCCTGGCACAGTTATCCATCAATCCAAGTTTTGTTCCCCAGTAGAAGATATTTTCTGTTCTTGAACAGGACTAATTGCTAATTGATCAGGAAACATTAATAGTCTGGCTAAGCCTACCTGGCTTTACAACAATATTGAAGCAATAATCTTCAATAATTTATTATGACGCTGCTCCTCTTCTCCTTTGGTTTATATTTATTTGTTTTAAATATAAATTAAGCTAAATATAATATTAAGGTGTTAAATCTCAACTATCTAGCAACTTCACAACTTCCTTTGAGGTAGAAGACCTCAAGAGGAAATATACAGAGAAGATTAGTGTTCATACTAATTTCTAGTTACTTACAAGATAGCCGAACCACTAGTCTCTATTGTCTACATGGATCTTCTACACAGCATCAACAAGAAAATGTACAGGAAAAGCATTTTTACTACAGATTCTAATACAAAAATTAAGAATACTGAGAGAAATAAATTATGAAGGAAGTGGCATCATATCATGCCACTTTCCTTCATTCTTCCACAGGTTATTCTGTTTGTGGACTTTAATTAAACTAATTTGTATTACAACCTTGGCCAAAATGATTACTGCCAGGTATCTCAACCAACTCTTATTGGTTGTTTATTTATTAACTACTTTTATAATAAATTTCAACTTGCAACTGAAAATGCAAGGCCAATCAATATAGATGGGTCTTACAACTTGTTATAATCTCTTTCCATTATGTGAAATAAAGATTTGTGTTTTATATTTTTTCAGATTCTCTTAACAGGAGTCTTATAACTACCCAGAATAACTTTACTAACTCAAATTCATAGGTATATCTTACAAAATATATCATCTTTAACTTATATTGATAGCTATAAGCCTGAGTTACAAAAACTCGGATGCCAAAAACTTATATTTTAACCTACCTGTGTCAGATATTGCTCCTCTATCTGAATTAATTATAATTTGAATTTCAATAAACTAAAGATGGTATACTAAAAGAGTATATGAAAGTTGTACTCCAATATCTTAGATGGTTAAAATCTAAACAAAATCCAAGACTCTGTCCAGGACAGCGAATTGTCCGGAACAATGATAGAGACTTTGGTGCAAAGCAATCTACAATTCTGAGAATTTCATCTGGAACAGTCGGGATCTGGTAGAGTAAGATCCAGGATTATGAGATGCAACTGTATTTACCATTAGGTGCAATCATGTTAAGTCAAATAAAGGTTCTAGTTCTGAACTTTGAGAGCTTTAAAGTTTATTAACTATTATGATAATAGGATATTTATTATCTCAATTCTCATATCCACAACTGGCACTAATATTAATACTACCACTAATACTATTCATTTGAGTACGAGTATTAGTATTTCCTTTTAGCGTTCATTATGGGGCCCATTTAAGTGGAACGGGGCGAAAATAATGCGTGTTATCTCGCTTAACTTCCCTGTTTTTTCCTGTGTTAAGTGAATTAACATGTGTTATTTTGGCCCCATTCCACTCAAACAGGGCCCCGTAATAAAATCTATTTCCTTTAGTGTTTTTATATTTGAACTAGATCAATATACTGATAATTGACTTTCTTTCAAGACTTAATCTTAATTGATTCTTTGTTGGAGGAAGTGTAGGTGAGTTGAAATCTAATAACACCTGTCTGACAAATTTTGTACTACTAACTCCCAGTATAGTTTAAAAATTTGATATTCGCACTTGTTAGTATATACTTTGTGCAATGGAATAACTGTCTTGCAAGTACAATATTCTGATCCAAGACTAAATACAGAATAAGCATTTTTAATGCTGATTCAGATATAAATGAAAAATATCAAGAAATATTATTGAACAAGTAATATAATATTATATTACTTTTCTTCCTTCTTCCACAGGTATTCTTATACCTAGGCCAGTACTTTTAAAACTAATCTACAAACTTATCATAATATCAGAAATAACAGATAGCACAACCTTTTACGCTATTTATATTTTTCAGATACTATACTTTCTTGATTTACTAATAGATATTTAATTTTATTATAATAACTTTAGAGAATTGCAATATACTACTCTAAGATTCAATTATTAAAACTGAGTTTTACTGCTTAACTCAAGTTCCATATCTGGGATAAGGTTTTGTTAAATTTCTCTCAGATATTTAAGCTTGTTTTTTCTATTAGTATTTTCTAATCAAGCTTTTTTAGATAATATCTTACAACAAATATCAGCTTGAACTAAGATTTAAATCTATAATTACTAGCTAATCTAAATATCTGAAGCTTAAATGTTTCTACTAACTTGACAATATTGATTCTTCTTCTACACTCTCAAATTATAAAATTTGTTTTATACTCAAACTTAGTCTACAAAATATTATCACCTTGATGTCTGGCAGCATTTATCTTCATATTAAAGTACTAATATATTGTGCTATAGACTCAAATCTGAGTTTAATTTCTTACTGGTACTTTATCTTTATATTTATCCACTCTTAAACTAATAGCAATTACTACTCCAACTTCCACTTCTGCCACTTATACTGGTACTTGTACTAGTATTTACACTATTAGTATATCTGTTATCAAGTTTCCTCCTAAATTCTGTTAATCTGGAATTTACTAATTGACTAATTCATCCAAAGTCTTTTCCTTTCAACTAATTCTTTTAATTTTTATAACAGAATTTCAGGTAAGTTATAAAACAAAATATCTATATCAATATCTAGTTTTTAACTACTATTATAGTTTTAATATCTCAAGCAGAAAATCTAACAGCCAAGTCAGAAGTATATTATATAAAATTATATAATAGTACTCCCAACTACTAGAAACCTATCGAGAACTATTTTGTATTGTACATTTGACTTCAAGTTGAGTTTACATTATACTCAATTACTAGCAACTAATATGCCAGATTACTAAACTTAGTATTACTTTTACTTAACAACAATATACTACTAGATTCTTTTTCAATATCAGCAGATTATAATATTTATCTGAATCTCAATAAACTAACTTATATTCAACTTAAAGCTTATTTACCCAGGTATCAGGATCTCATTAGGATAGTTTTGCTCTTCCCCACTTGACTTATATATATATTATCATACTACCAGTAATCTAATATACTAAGTATTCCAAATACCTTAGCTTCCCAATACATCTCAACTCAAAAGTAGAATGAGATTATTTCTGAATATAAATAAATTATAATTGTTAGCATAAATCTCAATTGACCACTAATCATCATTCAAATTTATTTAACAAATGGGCATACAGTTCTATCTGAAAGAGTAGTATATTATCTTAATACAATAAATACTAACTTTATATTGGCAAAATTTGGACTATACTGATACTAGTTGAGTTGAAATCTCTCTACTATTATTCTATTCAAACAACTATTATACAAGATAGAACTTTTACAATCTCTAACTCTTGTGGCATATTATCAACTACCAGAGCTATAATAATTGTCACAAACGGTGACTAGCAGAAGAGGTTTTCACATGACTCATACTTATGAGTCATAGGGTTTAGTATTTCACATGACTACGCGATGGCGTATCATTTCTTTATTATGATTGGTTTATTGTTTTGACATGACTCACGATTGTGGTCATATGATTATGACTTTCGCACATGACTTGTAGTTACGAGTCATGGGTTTTACGCATGCGGCGCATGTTGCGCACATGATATGTTTATGATGTTTTGATTGGTTGATTAAGTATGGCGCAGCGACTCATAGGAGTCAGCTGATGGATGTCACACTATGACTCACTCATGAGTCATAGGGGCGCGTGACGCGAAGGATGAGTCATGAGTTGCGGGAAGAACGGTTATAAAAGAGAGCCCTTACGGCCTCTTGGTTGAGACACGAACCATCTTCCTTACACCTCCGGCGATTGAAATCTCAACACCACGAGAAATCATCGTCAACATCCACCTCCCGCACTCCCAGTGAGCTGCAACTCCCTATGATAGATTCGGACTTGGGCACCCGTTTCTTAGGGCCTGTCCCTGCATCCTCTCAAGTTTTTGTTTCGCGTATTCTCCTGGCTTCTTCACAGTTGTCTCGCGTCCTCGCTTAGCATCTACACGGTCGGCAACCCCTCGTCATACCTGCGTTTCGTCGTTTAGCTTCGGGCAATCGGTGAAGTAGCGGCACTGGTGGCCTTGCTTTCTGGTATTGCACTCTCTCCTGAACGTCTCGGTCGGTACGGTCGTATCGCGAAAAATCGTGACCCCTTGGTGGTCCTCGTCTCCCACGTCACTGTCCTGGGTTTACCCCTCCTCTCCTCTGCTTGGTTTCGTCCCGTGGCTCAGTTACAGCCAACACCCCCCCGCACGCCGTCGGCCTATCTTTAGGCCGACGCACCACCCCCCCTCACGCTCGGCGGCCTGCGCCACCGGCACCTTCCCGCCACTTGCGCCTTAGACTCGTGGACTCCCTCGGCTCTCCCCGCCACACACTTTCCCATTAGCCCCGACTGCCTGGCCTACATGGCCCCGGTACTATTACCCTCGAGTTATGGCTACGGATCTTTGGTTTTCTCCTTGGGATCAGCAAACGTTCTTGGTGACGGATGGGCTTTCTCTTGGTTTGATTTCCTACGGGTTTTGGTATTTTTGGTTTTGTTCACTGTCGGGTTGTTTCTTGGGTTTTTCGGTAGATGTTTTTGGCTTTTGTGGTTTTCTTGTATATACTTTGTGGTTGTATTCAGCGCCCGGGCGCTTGGTGCGAGTTTTAGACCAGGGGTTTTTGCCCCACGGTTTCCACCGCCTCGACGATGGGCTGGACTGTAGTTGGAGGTTTGTTGCGGCCGTATCCCTTGTGGATGTATGCTATTTTTGTACCTTAAACAAAATTTAAAATATGATAAAAAAAAAAAAAAAAAAAAAAGGCCTCTTGGTTGAGAGTTCTTCACGCAATCATCTAAGCTATTTTCCTACAATATACTTTATCTTGACTTTATACTTTACCGGGCTAAGAATATAGTGTCTCTCACGAGCTTAGTGAGATACTGTACGAGACAGGAGTCTGTATACTCAGCTGTCGTTGTTCGTACAAACTAATAAAAGTGTGATCGCTAACGGAGATAGGGGTTACCTGCTGCAAGTATTGCCCGAGGGGAAGAGGATTGTAACATTTGATTGCGTCACCATAAGCAGCACTTAACCAGAAACAGACAAAACGGAATCACCATAAGACGACGATATCGAAGTAGCGGCATTCGATACTACTGCACTAGGGGAAGCACTAGACCAGACGCTGGGAGAATCAAGGGCCACTAGCCCAGACACACCAGAACCAGCATCACCAGCCGGATCGGAAGCAACTACACTACCAGGCGGAACCCGAAGGAATACGATGTCACTAGCAACAGGAGCAGCAGACATGACGGGAGAAGAGACAACAGGCCCAGGAAATGCTGGTATCCAGGTGCCGGAACTCAATGCAGACCAACTTCAGCAAATCATAACAAACCTCACTGGAGGCAATCGAAGACCAAAGATCAAGGAACCAGAAACGTTCACAGGAGAACGAACCAAACTACGAGGATGGCTAGCACAACTTAAGGTCTACTTCACCGCTGTGGGATGGACGGAAGGCCATCACGCCGATAGAATACTATACGCCGCAAGCCTCTTGAGAGGAGATGCAGGAGCATGGATAACACCATATGCGGAAGGACGACTCTCTCACGAATGGGAAACGTGGGAAGCATTTGCAGTAGAAGTTAGGGATCAATTCGGAGCCATTGACGCCATGGGAGAAGCAAGGCTCAAAATACAAAGATTACGACAAGGAAACAGAACCATGACGGAATATTGGAATGAATTCCGACTCGCAGCCACAGAGGCAGACCTGGACGACCATACAGCAGGAGTGTAACCTGCTCCTAGGTATCGCGCGATTCCCAGAGGGAGATCCTGCGATACTGAAGGATAGGAGGGGAAGCGTCAAGTGGAATCTCTGTAAGAGATATAAGAAAGATGAGGGACTAATAGAGTGACCGTTCAACTTGTAGTATATTAAGAAGAGCGTTCCTGTGAGGCTTGAGAGTTCGAATCCTTAGGGGATCTCGAGCTCTTTAAATACAAATAAAGTAAAACCAAATATCCTGTCCAAAGAGCGAATATCAAAATACAAAGCTACATGAGTAGCGAAACATCTAAGTCCTAAACAAGGTCATAGAAGCGACAGGATATAACTAACAAAACAAGTAATGAAATCAAACAAACAAGGGATCGCTACTGATGTACTAATCCAGTAATACATAGTAGGAAAGCATAGGGTATCCTAATTGGGTACAACATCAAAGGGTGCAAATAAGCGAGTAAAGGAAGGTACTACCCAATAGGAAACTATAACAATAAGGAAAGTACAAGGAAGGAATATGCGTTACTAGGGAATCCTAAATAGACGATGTCCAACGTCAGTATAGTGAGTAGCAGAGATAATAGTAGATTCCGTTACAAGGAGAATGCCTACTTAAAGGAATGAACACGGCACTTCAAGAAGCATGGGGAACGGATAGTGGAGATTTCGTTAGCACGGAGACATTAGCCAAATGGGCAATCAAGAAAGAAACCAAGTTGGCCATGGTCAAACATATCCAAAAAAAGGGAACCACAGAAAGGACAACGAGTGTACCACGAAGTCTAAATGGAACCTTCAAACCGACAAACGTTTCGGAAGGAGATCCAATGGATTTGGACGTGACAAGAAGGAAACCAAGACTACACCCTGAAGAATTCAAAAGAAGAATAAGGGAAAAACTATGCCTCAAATGCGCAGGGGCAGGACACCAGGTACGAAACTGCGACCGACCAAGAGATGGAAGAAACTACACCACAACACCCAAACAAGGAGAATTCAGAAGAAGGGTGGGACCCTGGGCAGCAAAGCCCAGCATCAAGGAGATTGAGGTCAAGGAAGATGCCGAGCAATCGGGAAACGATGAAAGTCCCCAGTAAAGGATGGTACTAGGGACAGACCAGAACGAAAACCCATCATCATGGAAAACTACTACGCGGCACTCAACTATACGGAATCCCTCGAACGAGAAAACGATCATATTATGATCAAGATACAACTACACGGAAGAAAAGAATCAGTTACGATAAACGCGATGATCGATTCAGGGGCCACTGAAGACTTTATCGACGAAGGAATATGTACGAAACACGGAATTACGAAGACAAAGGCCAAGAAAAGAAGAGAGATTTACCTCACGGATGGAAAACCAAGCGCTATGGGTCCAGTTACCCATCTGGCGAAAGTACCTATGGACATCAACAGCCATAGGGAATTGGCGACCTTTCAAGTGGCAAATCTCCAAAACCATGAAGTCATCCTAGGAATGCCATGGTTACGAACGCATAATCCCACAATTGATTGGGATCAAAAAAAGATCACGTTTAACAGCGAACGATGTACGACATGGTGTCTCAATAGTTCGTCCGTTGCGTACGCAGTACCAGAGGATGAAGCTCTGGAAGAAAACCTCATTACCAAATATTCAGAAGTACAGGTTGAAAAGGACGCACGAGTCCAAGTTCAGAAATTATCTCCTCAGGCTAGGATGCCTACGAAAGGATCGAAGGAGGCAGCAGGACATGACCTGTATGCCAACAAGCAAGTCTGTATACTTGCAGGAGAACAGAAAATGGTCGGGACCGGAATAGCCATCGGACTACCTCAAAATACCTACGGACGCATCGCTCCGCGAAGTGGATTAGCAGTCAAACACAGACTCACAACGAACGCGGGGGTAATAGACGCGGACTATACCGGGGAAATAAAGGTGGTCTTGGTCAATCAGGGTACCGACCAGTTCCAAGTAGAACGAGGCGATCGAATCGCACAATTGATTATCGAAAAAATCAATATGGAAGAACTACAGGAAGTTCATGAACTGAAAAGAACGGACCGAGAGACCAAAGGATTCGGAAGCACGGACGGTCCTGAAAAAGACAAAAAGCCGATCAACATAAGCGAAATATCGGCCAGAGCATTCGGAAGCTTCTACCGAAGAGGAGAGACAACAGGCATCCTACGATGGGACCCAGTTCACGATGAGATCTATCTGGAAAAGATCAATATCAGTACCGAACTAGCAATCAAGGAAAGACAAAAGAAGAAGGAGGAAGAAAGACACAACTTACAAGAAACGATACCAAGAGAGTATCATGAATACCTCGATGTATTCGAAAAAGGAGAAAAAACAACACTACCACCACATCGAAAAGGAATCGACCTAGGTATCGACCTAGAACCAGGAAAAGAGGTACCCGACAAAAAGATATATCCACTCAGCTATGATGAGATTCAAGAGCTGCATAAATATATCAAGCAGAACGAAGCAAGAGGATGGATAAGAGAAGTGAAGGCCGAAAGAGCCTCACCAATTATGTTCGTCAAGAAAAAGGATGGAAGCCTACGATTATGTGTGGACTATCAAGAGCTCAATGAAGTCACAAAAAAGGACCGATATCCACTACCACTGATAGGCGAAGCATTGGATCGGTTGAGCACCGCCAAGTACTTCACAAAATTGGACATCAAGGATGCCTACCACAACATCAGAATAAGGGAAGGCGACGAATATAAGACAACTTTCAGCAGCAAATTGGGAACTTACGAATACCTGGTGGTACCGTTTGGACTATGCAATGCACCAGCCGCATTCCAAAAATGGATCAACAGGGTACTACTACGGTACATCGATATGTGTTGTATAGTATACCTGGACGACATCCTCATATACTCAAATGATCTAAAACAACACCAAAAGGACGTCAAAAACATCCTGGAAGCTCTTCGACCATCAGGAATGAAGGTCAAACCTTCAAAATGCGAATTCCATAAAAAGGAAACAGAATACCTAGGATTCGTGGTCAGCCAGGAAGGAGTCAAAGTGGACACAGTCAAAACTCAGGCAATATGGGAATGGCAACCGCCAAAAACAAAAACCGAAATTCAACGATTCCTTGGATTCTGCAATTTTTATCGAAGGTTCATTCAAGGGTTCAGCAGAATAGCAAAACCGCTATACGAACGAACACATAAAAAATACGATGGCAAATGGAAATGGGAAACTGAAGAACAACAAGCTTTTAACGGGCTCCGGAAAGCACTCACCACGACCCCAGTACTAGTACATTTCAATCCAAGGAGACCTATCAAAATCGAAACGGACGCGTCGAAATACGTATGCTTAGGCATACTATCACAACAATGCGAAGACGGAAAATGGAGACCGGTGGCTTATCGATCCAAAGGAATGAGAGATGCTCAACTCAACTACGACGTACACGACAAGGAATTATTAGCCGTGGTACAAGCATTCGAGGAATGGAGAAGATATACTCAAGGAAGCAGATATCGCATTCAGGTCTTTACCGACCACAAAAACCTCACAACATTCATGACCACCAAGGCCTTAACAGACAGACAAAGACGATGGGTGAGAAAGTTGAGCCAATACAACTTCAGAATCATATACCGACCAGGAAGGGAAGGGGGAAAACCAGATGCCCTTACAAGAAGAACAGGGGACATACAAACCCTAAAAGAAAAACACCTGGCGAAACAGGAAGGAATACTACTACCCAAGGAGCAATTCTGGGAAGAAGCAACAATCGAAGAAATGGAACTAACGGAGTTCCACGACAAAGACGAAGAAACGATACGAGAGGCATCAAAGACAGATGAAGGAATACAGACGATCAAACGAGCTTTAGAAACTGGAGAAAAGGAGCTGAAAGGAATAGCGCTTGGGCTATGCCAATGGAAAGACGGATACCTATGGCACCAAGGAAAAATATGGGTCCCCGAGGACCAAGGGATAAGGACGACCCTTATCTCCAAACATCACGATCAACCACGAGCGGGACATGGAGGAACGGCGAAAACTACCGAGCTTATCAGAAGGCGATATTATTGGCCAAAGATAAGAGAAACTATCAAAAGATACGTCAAGAATTGCGACACATGTCAAAGAACCAAAGTCATACGACATGCACCATATGGGCTCCTGCAGTCAAACGAAGCACCAGACAGACCTTGGAAATCGATCGCAATGGATTTTATCACAGACCTTCCAAAATCGGAAGGATATGATACGATACTAGTCTTCATTGATCGCCTGACCAAAATGAGTCATTTTATCCCATGCGGAAAAGATCTGGACGCACAACAATTCGCAAACCTGTTTATGAAAGAGATAGTCAGGTTACACGGGATACCACGAGATATCATCACCGATAGAGGAACACTATTCACATCAGACCGATGGAAAAAGACGACGGAAGAACTCGGAATTGAACGAAGATTAAGCACAGCATTTCACCCTCAGACGGACGGGCAAACAGAAAGGACAAACGCGATATTGGAACAATACTTACGGACATACATTAATTACCAACAAGACGATTGGTGTGGATGCCTGCCATTGGCAGAGTTCGCATACAACAATGGATATCAAGAAACGATCAAGAACACACCATTCTTTGCCAATTACAGGATCAACCCCAAATACGAGATAATAGGACATCTGATCCAAGGAAATCAGAAGAAACCAGAAGAAATGACTCAACTACATGAGTCATTACGAAGCGAAATGGTGGCAGCACAATTACGACAAAAAGAATATTACGATCAACACCGAAAACCTGATCGGAATCTACAATCAGGAGATATGGTGTGGCTACTACCACGAAATATCAAGACCACGAGACCATCAAAGAAACTCGACTACAAGAAAATCGGACCATTTAAAATCTTGGCAAAAATTGGAACGAGCGCTTATAAGCTGGACTTACCGCCATCAATGGCAATATACAATACATTCCACATCTCACTCCTAGAACCTTACCAAGACAACCGATTTCCCTCTCAAATTCAAGAACCTCCTCCACCCATCGAGATCGAAGGCGAACAAGAATACGAACTCGATAATATTATCGACTCTCGACTCCACTACGGAAAGCTCCAATATAGAGCTAAGTGGAAAGGTTATTCACCAGAACACGATAAGATCTGGTACCTCTCGGAAAACTTCAACAACGCACAACATGCAGTCCAGCAATTCCACCAACGATACCCAGGTAAACCAAGACTGGGTAGAACTCAAGATCGAGCTCCAGCCAGACCAAGGTTGGGGAGACAACGAGTCCAGCCCAGGGCCATATCCGCCTACTAGCCCAGGCTGCAACATGCCAACAGAACGCGAACTGGATGAAAGACAAGCGAAGGCCATTGAAACGGCAAAACACAATGGACTATCGTGGACGGCATGTTATGACGATGGGTGCTTCGTGCACCTTAGCGAGAAACAAGGACAGGGGTGGTACCCACAAGAACCAAAACGGAAAGGACGAACCTCGAACGAAGAACACAAAAAGATACATTGGGAACAATGTTTTCGAAACGACTGCCGGTCTCATAAGAATGAGAAGATCAAAGCCGGCTACTACCCGAGGTCGGAAGGAAGCAAGAAACCCCTTACAAAAAGGGACGAAAAAACGAGGAAAGCGAGAGAAACCGTGAGGACACGGTTGGCTGAAGAGGGGGGCGAAAATTCAGAAACGACGACGGTTCCGGACCCGGAAAGTCTACGAAGGCAGATTGACGAACTACTAGACGAACGGGACTGCCTCCAAGAACGACTGAAGGACCAACGATCGTTGATCGAAGATCAACAAACAAAAGTTTCGGAACAACAACGAGCCCTGGAGGTTGGGAACCTCACCCTCGAAGTTGTACGCAAGAGATAGAGAGACTCCGAGGACGTCATTCGGAGAATGCGAAGGGAAGCGAGACGCCTGGGGAGTCGGGTAACGGATTTAGGACTTTGAGCATCGTGGGACCGATGCTAGGGGGAGAGGGAGCTAATGTCACAAACGGTGACTACCAGAAGAGGTTTTCACATGACTCATACTTATGAGTCATAGGGTTTAGTATTTCACATGACTACGCGATGGCGTGTCATTTCTTTATTATGATTGGTTTATTGTTTTGACATGACTCACGATTGTGGTCATATGATTATGACTTTCGCACATGACTTGTAGTTACGAGTCATGGGTTTTACGCATGCGGCGCATGTTGCGCACATGATATGTTTATGATGTTTTGATTGGTTGATTAAGTATGGCGCAGCGACTCATAGGAGTCAGCTGATGGATGTCACACTATGACTCACTCATGAGTCATAGGGGCGCGTGGCGCGAAGGATGAGTCATGAGTTGCGGGAAGAACGGTTATAAAAGAGAGCCCTTACGGCCTCTTGGTTGAGAGTTCTTCACGCAATCATCTAAGCTATTTTCCTACAATATACTTTATCTTGACTTTATACTTTACCGGGCTAAGAATATAGTGTCTCTCACGAGCTTAGTGAGATACTGTACGAGACAGGAGTCTGTATACTCAGCTGTCGTTGTTCGTACAAACTAATAAAAGTGTGATCGCTATCGGAGATAGAGGTTACCTGCTGCAAGTATCGCCCGAGGGGAAGAGGATTGTAATAATAATACTGAGACTAGCACTTTTACTAATAGTACTTTTTGCTAATATATTAAGCATACAATTTTCTCTACTATTATCATAATCTAAAATGAAATAACTCGAATACTATACTAATTTTATTATAACAGCTATTTTACAAGACAGAATCTTTTACCATCTCAAAGCCTTATACCATATTACCAAATACCAGAGCTAATACTGTGACTAGAACTTTTACTAGGCACTTTTTGCTAGCATAATAGGCATACAATTTCCTCCGGCCTGAGCATTATTATCATTATCTAAAATGAAATAACTTGAATGTACTCATTTTTTCTTATTTCTCTTGAACTTAAAGTTGAGTGCTAACTAACTAATCTATATGATAGTTAACTTTTTGGGACTAAGGTTTAATTAATTAATGCTTAAATTCCCTACATCTTGTCTTCTCCTACAGAATATAATAGTTTATTGATTATACTTTTTAAAATCTTTCTTCATTTATCACTTCAATTGACATTGTATTATCAGAGAGCTATCATAATTGTTTCATCATTCTTTCCTACTTCTTATCTGCAAGAAAATTGAAATTTACAGGTTCAGAATAAATATGGCAAAAGAACCATAATTTTCAACACTCTCCTCCATGTTCCTTCAATTTGTAGTTACTTAGTATCTACAATATGTACCAATATCGATTAGTGAATTAACCTGTGAATGAGTTGAGATTGAGGTATGTGTGAGTAATCAGGACAGGTAGATGGTTTGGGCTGACTGTGGATTCTCGCTTTCCTTTCCTCTCCTGTCCCAACCCCATTTCCACTTTAACCATATTTTGGGGTTTAATAGTAGAATAGAATATTATTGTCATGGCTCTCTTCTTATTTGGTATTGGTATAAATTTTGTATTATACTATAGTACAAGGCTCTTATCTGGCTATAATATGCACTTCACCAACCTTCATGCAACCTTCATGCATGTCCAGTTTATTTTACAAATGTTACAGTCATGACATTATGAGTAGAGGTGGTGCAAGGGTAGTAAGGGAGTGTGGTCCATTAGCAGGATTACGGCTTGGCGGTTAGAGGGGTGTGGGAATAGCTGGGGGTGGGGATGGAGGAGATTACAAATGTACCGTATGTTGCCACACAAGAGTATTGATTACAGGGCATCATATGTGGTCACTCGAAGCTTCTTACGGTTGTTAAATTAATGTCCCACTTACTCGAGTAGTTAAGCCCCAAGACTCTTTCGAAAAATAAATAAAATTCTCAAATTCCACTTCCCGCGTAAATTCTTTACACACACGCCAACAATGATAATACAACTTGTAATAATTGCAAAGACAAAGGAAAGAAAGAAAGAAAAGAAAACAACAATTTCTTTATGACCAACCAATTCTACATACTCGGCGACTTTACCACTATTCTAACACTGTCTCTCAACAACCCGGCCCACGAATGCGTCCAACCCCTTCTTCCCCCCACCTGGAACTATCAATACTCTATCACCCACCTCCATCCACTCTGCTCGTGCATGATCAAACTCAAACATGAATTTCCTTCTTGTTCCTTCATGGTCGACGTGTTCCGACTCCTTAATCTCCTCTTCGTCGTCGAGACTGAATATCTCATCGCTCCTGACCCGTGGCGGTTCAATAGAGATTAGTCTTGCGATGGCACGAATTGAAGCGATGTACACGGCGACGCTGCTGCCAGGGATAAGGGAATTGGCTTCATCGCCGAGATTGGTTGTAAAGCCGGTGTATGCCCGTGGCCAGGAGCTGACGGCGGATGAGGAGCGGTTAAAGATTACCATGCCCTTCCGAAGCTTCGTCGAGAGAAGGGGCGGGGTAACGGTTGGAGAGCTCGCGAACGTTACGGCCTTTGCGCCGTTTGCTGGGGTATCCGGGGAACCATTTTGTATCTTGATGCCGTTACCATTCCTTGATTCCGTCTCGTCACCTATCCCATTTAGACGCAGTTGTAAATTCAATACTGAGACTGCAAGAGGCGTGCCAAGATGGGGTTCGTGCTCAACAGGCATAATACCGAGAGTGCCAGCTTCACCAGCGAAGAGAGTATTCACCGGTAGCCTAAGTCTGCGAACGGAGACAACCTTTACTAATTTCCACTCCCATTCCTCGCCAGACGTATTGCTATTCCCAGTAATGTCACCATGGGTGAATTTTGGTCCCGATCGCTTAGGAGAGGCAGCTCTCTTCTCGTCGGCACTGTCTGGGCTCTTGGACAAGAGCCCCGAAAAATGACCAGTGGATGGTGATAGTAGGGGATGAGGGGTCGGGGTAGCCGGAGTCCCTTCGATCGACGGCGGGCTGTTGGCATGGTCGACTGGCGGGAAGGGTCCGATCAACAATTCGTCGTCTATAGTGATCTTCCCATACTTTACATGCCCACCAACCACAGCTCCTCCCGTCCCATCCTCTGCACCATGGGCGGGCTGAAACCCATAGATTTCCTCGAGATGGAACAATGTGGACAATCCACCATCTTCCTCCATCGCAACCTTCGGCTCTCCCTCATCTACTTCGATTTTCCGCATTCCTTCCGCATCGCCCGCCAAGCAGGTGCCTAGTGAAGGCTTAAGAACGTTTCCCACTGCCGGTGTTTTAGGGGGCTCAGGTACTGGCAATCTCATCATCAGCTCATGAAGTAGGTCAACCCCTTGTCCATTAACAGATGAGGTAAACAAAATTGGCACCGTGTGTTCGGGGTCGCCTTCTACAAGCTTCAAGACGTCTTTGATACTTGCACTAGTAGAGAGCGTAGCAGGTTTCCTCCCATTTTGCTTTAAAATAGTCAACAAATGCGCAAAAACTTTTTTTAAACCGGTCTTAGTGCCTAGGTCTCGTTTCGTGAAGATGACGATCATTCTTAGACCTAATTTTAAGCAAAGGTCAAGGTGGGCGAGGCTGGGCTTACTCAACCCCGAAGACCTCTCCCCATTCTCTCCAGCACCAGGAGTCTCGTCGTCATTTGCCGCAACCAGAAAAGCGGCATAATGGGGTGCCCACCCAATGAGCGATTTAAATGTGGTTCTACTGAATTTAGGATTGCCAGCAGAATCTGAGAGAAAAACGATCCTTCCTCCATCTGCAGCTGCGTGTATGTCCGTCCAAGAGGATACATTGCCCGATGCATAATTCACTAACCTCGGCGGTCCCCTATTGCAGCTTACGGGCTTGGGCTCGGCTTTAGAATCCTCGGGCATGTAGCCCAGGATCTCCCACGTCACGGACGAGGTAATGCCGGACGCTAACTCGTGTCTATGGCGAAGCAGTGAGATTCTACTTTTCCCACGCCCATTGTCAAACTCGCCAGTGCTTAAGGTCCCCAAGAGGGTGGTTTTTCCACAGGTGGTGGCCCCTGTCAGTGTGATCCTAAGTTGCTCGGTCTTCCCTCTACCCCCTGGCCGCACCGCCTCTCGTTCCGAAACGAAGCCTCGGAGTCTAGTATTTTGTCCGTGGCCCGGTTGGACGAAGGCTTCTACGACCCACAACGGGTCGCCAACTTTGGGAATGCCGAAACTCTCCTCAGAGCCTGAAGGGCCCTCCTCCTCCACACATTGTCCGTTCATCTGGTCTTTCTCCAAAAGCAGGGCCTTCTCGGCCCGCTCCCGATTTCGTTGCTTAGCCTTCATAAGCTCGGCCTGCTTCCCTTCTGCACGGCGTAGATCGCGCTCGTTGACCGTACCAACAGTTTCTCTGCGAAGTATCCTAACAGTACATCCAAGTTTTGCGGCCATTATGCGTAAAGTACCCAAAGATGCTTGGAGTTCCTCCTCACACAGCCCGATAAGTTTGCCATCATCTGCAACTCCGATCTCGTAGAGCGCGCCTTGGGATTCTTGAACCAGTGAGGAGATCGCTTCTGGGGACTTGGTGGCAAGGGAGTTGGCGTGGTACCTAAAGTTGTGGACAAATCAGCAATGGCGGCCTGAATTCTACAGACGGAGGCGACGCACGGGCTACTCTGTTGCAACCTCCAGAGCAATTGAGTTACCAACTGGTCCAACCGCGCCTCACTCTTTCCACCTCTAACAAGACTCAGCTTGTATTCAGTGGCGCCCATTTGAGGCTCAGCGGCCAAGCCTTTTACGGTCTCTCCGTTGGTAGTAACAATCCCTTCTCTCTCACCGTCTTCCATGAAATGGTTTCGGATCTTGCCCGAGTTATTATTGGTTCTCAAATGTCCCGGAGTATCATCAGTGATTAGATCCGGCGATCCAGTTGTAGGCCTCGGTGTAGTGGATGGAGTGGGATGGGCGGGGGTGTTATTTGCCCATGGAGAGGCGGGTTTAGGAGGTGACGGATTAAAAGTAAAGATACTAGACATGATGGACGGTAATTGAGGGATTGGCCTCCAGGTAGACGAGCGTCGGGGCGAGTATGTAAATGAAAGCTCCCGAGGGTTGGGCTTTTGCCGACGCAGGGCTCTGGCAAGGGTGAATCGGATCAGAAAGAGCAGCGATGGGGACCTTGTAGAAAAGAAGCTCACCGAGAAGCAAACGACGCCTTTAGCTACGCTATAGCTTTTGCGCACTCTCCTCCTACCGATTTTCCGGTTTCCGGCTTCCCCCGTGGGATTTCAACGAAGTCTCGCCGGCCTCTTTCAAAGGAATATGTGAGTAGTGTCTATCAGGGCTGCGAGGAGTAGTAGGTGTAGTATTACAATGGATTGGGTATATGTACGGGTTTGGTGTATACGAAACAGCTTTGGTATCCGAGGAATCATGTTTGAAGTATCTTTCCAAGCTCTGCGAGGTTGAGTAACAGCAAAAAGGGTTCAGGATGTTTGCGCAGGATAGCAAACGAGGCTTGTGACGGGTCAGCTTTTGGCCGAGTTGGTCGAAATTAGGCGGTATCTAAGCAGACATCTTTATTATTCGGGGATCGGTTGTAGGTTTCGAAGTTGGCGGTGGATGATGAGTTGGGGCGGAGGGGGGCAGCTTAAGGTTATTTAAGGACTCGGGCGCGAAGACGAGAGATGACTGTCCACCAATGAGTCAATGGAGTCACCAAGGTGTAATCGAAGGGTAATCGCTTGTAAGGCGGGAGCCGCGGGAAGTTTATCCAGCGGCCAGCTTCTACCGTAGATCAAGCAATGCCCTCAATTCCCTCAATCGAGAAGAAGATGGCGATTTTGGCGTGATGCTTTGGGTCCGCCTGTGAGCCAAACAGAAGCTGTGAGATGAGATTGCCCAATCTCGAATGAAAGAGCTCCGGGTAACTTACCGCAACCACAGGTGCTGTCCCATCCCGTCTCCAGCCACAAAGTAGGCCTAATCTAGCACTCGATTGAGCCACATCCACAGATCATGCAACCAAACACACCACTGACAACAAGATCGAGAGCACTCTGCCGGTACCAGTATCATACCACAAATACTATTGGGTCGCATTCGTCAAAATCACGCCAAAACCGCATGACCGCGCCAAACCATCCGTGTTTGAGCACGTTATTTAAAATACTTTGTAAGCATTGAAATGGCGTGTCAGCCATCGTGTTCAAGTACAGTACTAACAGTGTAGGTATTATAGCTGCGATGCATCAGGAGCACAAGTCCGGTGCCCCTTCGAACCTCCTCATTCCTGACTCAGTGGAATCCAGTACCATAAAACCATCACCCGGAATGTCCCATGGTACCGGTACTGTATCAACTTACTGTCTTACTGTTCCTCCCATCAAAATCCCTCACAGTTGCAACCTCGCGTGGCTCACTGCACTTTAGCCCGCATGGGAACTTATTCACGGCTCACCTAGTCGCCGTTTTGATTCACACATGGCTCGGGTGATTGCCGTACGAGAGTGTTATCATACCAGGCAAAGTAACGGACATCTCAACTTTCCCGTACTCGTAGATGGAGGGAGTGGGTCACGCATGACTTGTGGGAGCCGCGTCACAGACGGCAGTTGAAAAAGCACGGAAAGCAATACCGAGAAGCTAGAGACTACCGAACCCACTACCATGAATTCGATTTTGCTTGTCGCACCGGTAAATATTATCCTCTGCACGGTAAATATGGGGAGTGAATCTTGAGGCTCTTTACCTCAAAACGCTGTGGCTCATAGAATGTCACTCGATTTATGGCACATGGCCCCCGCGGGCCTCCCTGGCCGGATTGAATCTCCCTTCTAGATGCTCAAACCTGATACCTTCGAACCTATTATCTATAATTCGTAAACATGAGATAGCTTCCGGCGCGTGTCTAACGAAAGGAGCACTTTTTCTAAATATTATATTGGGTATGATACAATACTATCTAAAAAAATAGAAACTTTTTTTTTCTGCTACCCTACCAATTGTGAGCCCCACCCTAAGGTCAGGTCCAGAATCGGATTCTCCCACCTTATAGCAGTGCTGCTATGCCCTAAGGGCTTCCTTCAGTCTCCCAGTTCCCATAGGTGAGGCATCCTTCGTTCTCCTATCCTACATGATGGATTGTCCAATAATAACCCATGATGATAAATGAGAGGAATTGAACTCCTGGGCTCTTGCTAATTGCATAGGAGGTTAATTGGTTCATGCATATTAACCACTGCGCCAGCTACAGTAGGTATTTCACACAACATTACCATAAGAACTAATACTTACAGTATCTTGCTAGTATGTAGATTTGGTTTGTTTTCACCCACTATTAAAATTAATGTTCTAATAATAATATTATTATTGTTATTAAAATTTAATATTGAAGGTATTGCCCAAGCAGATACATCCTCGAGAGAGAAAACCACGAATACCTACCACGTTATCCAACCAACCAACCAATGATTCCGACCACAGCAATTGCACTGACCTAGAGTCAAGATCACAACACCAACTATATCCTAACTACTATTGAATGGGAAAAGCGGCTCATGACATTCTCCACCTCCCAAAGCCCTTCCTTCCTTTTCCAGGTATTATCCTGAATAATCTGGTGAAACCCGTTTTCATGCTAAAAAGTCAAAGGGTGTATGATATGACGAAATACACGAGCTCCTGAATGGGTAGGATTCTTATAAAATATTGATTATACCACAGGCATCTTTTTCGAGACTTTTGTCGTTTACTTGTACTCAATGGAAGCAACTAGCCGAGAATGGTGACTCTGTGAAGAAATTCTGACTCACCTTATTCTGACCTCTTGTGGTGTTGCATACCGGACTGCACTTGACTCATGTTAAACCGACTTACTGGAGCACAACAAAGTTCTACATGGCACTATGCAGTTCCGTTAAATATTATGGAGAGAGGGGTTTGCTTGTTTACTGGCTTTCCGTGGCTTGGTTTTGTGGGACTCGGGGAGGGGGTGGTTTGGGGAGACGGATTTTAGCTGGACATAGGGGCTGGCATTCACTCCTTCTAGGTGTAGTGTCGTGTTTTAAAGAATAGGCTACCTGGCCTATTACACTATCCCCCGGGAGATTCAATCCCCTTTCAAGATATTCGGTCTGACTGCCTTCAAGAGGTCTTTGATTCACCAAATACAAAACAGCGAGCTACCCACTTAATTCCGACCTCTATCCCTCCCCCTCTATCACTCCTCCAAAGAACCCCCCCCAAAAAAAAACACTTTGGATCACAGCTTCGGAACATACCCAGCAACCCTCAAAACCTTATACTCCCACGCAACCCCACTCACCAACCTCCCAAACCCCTCCACAAACCTCCGACTAACGACAAAAGCCCCCAAAGCCTCAACGCTCTCCCATCCAACCAGCACACTAAAAACCCTACCATCCTCAACCTCCCACCCAGACGAATAAGCCCCACACCCACTCACACCAGTCAAATTCCCCAAGAACCCGTCAGCCATCCCCTGCCAATTCATCGCAGCAGTAGCAGCAGTGTCATTCGCAACACCAGTAAGGTTAAACGTAACCCATGAGACCACCGGCGACGACGCAAAGACTTCATTAGGCGGGAATGGCTGGAGCGGAACGTGAGGGGCGGAAAAGGAGCTTGCGAGGAATTCGACTGCTTCGATCGTGGCGGGGTATTCGGCGGATTGGGCGAATGCTTGGTGGGTTGCTACGGAGTCCCAATCTATCATAGGCAGGTTAACTTGGTGGCCCATTGAGGGGGGTGGGGGGGATGGGTATAATACTATAAAACCAATAGGCGGTACGTGGAGTATCCCCGAGTTCTAATCCCCAACAACCATCCTGGAAACCGGACCAGCTCCCTATGATCTGGAAAATCTGGTCTTGGATGTTGGCGTTGGTGGTTTCTAACGAGATGCCAGGACGGAGGTTTAAGGTGACATGTTCCGTCACGCCGGTTCTGGAACGTGGGAGTGGGCGGAGGGCGAGAGTTAGGATTGGAAAGAGGAGGAGGAGGAGAGTGAACTTCATGTTTACGGGAGGGGGGTGTTGGGGGTATGCGAGAAAGGCGGTAGTAGAGGGCGAAAGAAGGGGAGATATATGGTTCTTTAATATACCATCTGCCTCAAGGCAAACTAGTGACGGCAAATAACAGAGCACTAACCCCTCCAGAGGAATAATAAAACTTCTACCGAGAATCATGAAATCATCCTCCATTCTTCCTGTAAGTTATCGATCTCCCCGCTGATCCTAGAACTCACTAAACAGGAATGTCTAAGCAGCATCACAGGGCCTTACGGATATTGACCAGCACGCCTGTGTGTAGAATCAAGAGCGAGCTATAGGGGCAGAAAGCGGCCGGCGTGGCAGTATTCTACTTTCAGAGGGCATTCCTGGGGAGCGACCGACAGGACCCAGATAATGTAATTGCGACATGTCGATCATCTCGTCTTACGGGCGGGACAGTTCCCGCACGGATAACTCGTTCTCCTCTCAGGTGATTCCCATTGAAGTATCCCGGTCACCGGGATGCGGGTATGCGGGCTACCCCTTGTAGGAGACCGCTTGTAAAGGCTGATTTATTTTGAGTGCAGCTTTTAGCGAGTGATATACCGTGAATTATAAGTTTGAAGTTAGTGAAAAGTCGAGTATCGTTGTGTTTCAGCGACGTAATATATGGTATAATACATTGCTCCCCCTCTACAGCGCCTGATGAGATCTATATACAGTCACCAATCGTCTCTACTGTATCTCTAAAGTAGCCCCTATTCTTAACCATACATGCATGCACACCGCTAATGATATTATTTACACCCGCCCGATCGGCGAAAAAGCGGGGGAAATGAAAAAGAGAATTACCCGAGACACCGCCTCTGAATCAGATACAACGGCGGTCGCTACCCTCCCCTCCCCATGCCCATCCTATCGTTCCAAACCTTCCTCTCCCAACTCCTCAACATAAGATCTACTTCCCTCGCTCTCCCAACCCCCGCATTCCTCCTAATGATCCTTAGCACCCACTTCACCCGCCCCCACTCCCTACTCACCGGAACCCCCGCACGAATCGCTCTCTCCACGCCAGCAATGGCAATGGACCACCCCATCTTCGGCCCGGGATCCAACCCTAATACCAACATCGCCCGCAAGCACCTCTGCGTGTAGCGAAGACACTGCCTCGGCGACAAAACCGGTGAATTCGCAAACTTCCACCCCATTGCAACTAGGAGCTTCCTGCCGGGTAGTCTGCGGCCCGGGATCTTCTGCCGAAAGCGGGAGAAGTAATGTAGTGTTGGTGGTGTTAGGAGTTGGTATGCCCGCACCGCGAGTTTCGGGTGTAGGGATGCGGTCCGCACGATAAATTGCGCGAATACGGAGTATTGGGTGTCTGGGTATGTCTGAAGGAGCCTTAGGGCCGAGGGTGGGTCGGCTTTTGTTAGTAGGCGGATTAGACGCGCGATGTCGGAGCGCGAGGGCAAGATGTTGTAGAATTTTAGGGAGGCTAGTAGCGTGGGGATGTCGGCATATCGGTGGAGGCGGTAGAGGGTGTATATCATGTCGAGGAGGAGGATGGTGGAGGGGATGCACGTGTCTTTGAACGCTAGGATCGCAAGGGCGAAGACGCTTAGGTGTGGGAAGCTCGCGGCGCCGCGCTCCAGCGAGCGCAGGCGCACCATGAGCCGCTCCGCATCCTGCGTTTGCTGCGTTACGCGCTTTGGTCCTGTCAGGCCTAATCGTAGCGGAAGGTAGTGTCTTGTGACGAACCGTGCAATTTCGGCGTCGGTGCGGTAGCGGAGGTATGTTGGTGCTAGGCGCTTGCGAAGTAGCACCCGCTCTGCGGCCCAGAGGCCGATGCTCTCTTCCTCTCGCCAGATATTTGCTTGTGCTAGTGTTGATATGAATGGCCAGATTATCCACAAGGGCCAGACCTCACGGCCGCTCTTGATGCAGTTGGTCGTTATCCGCTCGATGGCCATGAGGATTGCCGGGTCGCGGGTTTTGGGCGGGAGGATGTTGAAGAGTGGTGCCATAAAGGGGATGCTGCCTTTTAGGGTTTGTAGGTTGGGCTTGTGCGAGCATGTTTGGCCCCAGGACCATATCCAGGCTTCAAGCATGGAGCATAGGAGGCCCTTGGCCATCTGCTTTTCATGATCTGTGAAGCGGACGATTATCTCGATGGACATGGTTAGTAGTGGGGTTTCGCCCTTCCCCTCCCTCAGACTGTCCTGTGGGCCGAACCGTAGTCTTGTGGCACGGCCCAGGAAGGCGGCGTAGGTGTGGTAGGAGAGGTCACGGGGATATACGGAGGAGGAAGACTTGATCGCATTCCAGAGCTTGTAGAGTTGCAGATGGGGTTGAGACATGGTGTCAACGGTTCGTACACCACGTTTTATATCTAGATCTGAGAGGAGCCCATATTTTTCACTTTTGAGGGCTTTTATGATTAGTTCATAGCCTGTGTCATATCGTCTTGCGTCGCAGAGAGCATTACAGATCGTCGCTATATAGTTGCTCTGAGAAATGTTTATGAGGGGCTCTAGAGCATAGGAAACCCCCAAATTGAGTTCATTGAGATTCACGAGCCGAGAGGCGATAAGCTGGCTTGTTCCCCTCGTGATTCTTGCTCTTGTTGAGACTATTTCGTCGAGGAGCTTACGCATTTCGTCGCCGGTCCACGCCCTCCGAATGTTTCGGTCGTATTCTCTATCGTTCCTCACGACGATCTGTTTGACATCAAAAGACTTGATCTCCTCTGACAGCATGCTCCTAAATAGTTTGTGATGCAGATCTTCCCCAGCTTCGAGCAGTCTTCCAGCGACTCTTCGCCTTTGCTCCGGACTGAGTCCCTCCATGGCAATTTTTAATAACTTTACGCCGTCCTCAAACACCAAGTTCTCCATCCTTAGGACCTCCAAAGTTGGCGTGTGTAGTCCTAGCTTTAACAGATTCTGTAACAATACGATGGTAGCGGGGCCGGTAAGCCGTAAACCCGGATCGATAGCTTTGAGTCTTTTGTATTCCCTTATAGCCGTACTTGTCGACCCTTCAGCCAAAATACGAGCATTCAGTAATTCAAAAGACTCCTGCACGGTAATAAACGGAGCACAAGGAGCCTCCGGTGGCAATACTCTCCAGGGGGAGAAAATCGCTGTGAATGGCTCCAGTATAGAATTGAAGAACGTGCTTACGTTGGGGCGTGGTGGTTGGTAGTGTGAGCCTTTCGGCCGTCTCGGTCGATTCATAGCAGAGGCGGGAGTCATCTGCGACCTGAAAGCCGACATAAATGGATCTGCAATTGTCCATGAGCGAATTCGATTCGGGCATTCGGTATAGTACAATCAAGGGTAGAAGGCAGACAGACCATCCAACGTTGGCGTTTGATCCTTATATCGACTTAAACTCCAGCGGAAAGTCGGCGGGATATCACCCCATCCATGCGCTGATACCCCCGACGGTGGCGGCGACGACCCAGATCCAGGTTCCTCCACTTGCCGCCTCTCCCTCCTCAATTCAGTCTGAAGTCTCTCACACGTCCGTGACGACAACGAAAACCTTCTTGTAAACGACAAAAAGGCCTGCCTAAGCGCCTCATCCGTGATCCAAGTTGATGAAGAATTGTCCGTACTCGATGAACTGCCGGACAACGAATTGCCAAATCTCGATATGCGAGGTCGATGTCGGAGGCATGTGTGTAGAGGGTGGCCTAGACGGCCACATTGGCGTACGAGCATGAGAAGTTCGCTATGATGCTTGGTGCAAGGGCATTGGAGTCAGTACCATATTATTAATGATGAGGGGTGGCGATGGGGTGGGAAGGAATTGACTGGGATAACGGGGATGAGTGGTGGGGTGAAGTTTCAAGAAACATGAAAAATTAGCGGCGGCAGCGGCTCTTGGGTTGGATTCTGTTTGTGGACTTTGAGGCTCCGGGTCATTCCAAGTTAGGGTGTCGAGTATCACGTGATCGCCTAACATTAATTAAATGCGATAGGTAGGCAATGCAGTGTGGCGTGAAACGGAAGAAAGTGAGTTAGATAACCGTGCCCAATATTCCTCAACTGCCGGCACCTCATACATTTGGGATCCTGCAACATATAAAGAGTATGATACCAAGTTGACAATTGAGATGCCCATTACCATGAAAATGGCTGGATGGCGCGGTGGAATGGCCAGAGGAAAGAGCCTTGAGGGACGGCACCCACTGCAGCTCGTACCCCCAGAGCCCGACTCTCCTCAATTCGAGCGTGCCGACACCGAGGGTGTGACGGAACACGCAATACCTGAGATGAGATGTCTTCCTTAATGGGCTGATTTTGAATAATTTTATTGAGGTAGTGTGCTTATTTATCGTTTCCGTACCATGGCATCTAATAAAATATATGCAGTAATACTTACAGTAGTAGGCAGAATATAACTCTGGAGCGATTCCAAGCATCCCACCTCCACTTATACTAGCAGCGGATGGCTCATGGCTCTTACAAAAGTGTAGCAAAGGTGACAAGGTCGCTCCGTTGTGATTAGATAACAATCGATACTTCCGATTTTATTGATCAAGCTGGAATCATACAGTATAATAAGTAAATGGTCGCGGTGGTCTGGGCTGTACTGCACACAGTTAGCGTTGTTGGCACTTGAAGTGCCTTGTGCCATGCCAATGTGCCCAGCGCGGCACTACGAAATGCCAGAGTGTAGTGAGATTAACTAATGGCACTACCTGGTACAGTTCAATTGTTGTGGGTTGGTTTCTGTCATTGAGGAAGCAAATATTCGTGTTCTTCAGCCCAATGGGATCTTAGAAGGAGGGGAAATGGGGGATATTCAATATGAATTGGGCTTGCAGATAGTTTCGTTGTTTTTTCTTCTTAAAAAGTCACTTTATTTGCGCATGTATTGACTGGGCACTACATAGTGCCGTGCCGGGCACATCGATTTGAAGGGTTGTGCCATGGCACAAACTCTGGCGACTTAGTGCCAACAACGCTACACACAGTGAGTTCACAAGCACTCTCTAATGATTTCCAAAGAGTTAGGTTTCCTCAAGGCGGGGCTCGAATATGCGTACTAAAGAACTTAAGGAAGTCACCGTGGGACCAGTTAATTAAAAGGGCTTTCCTGGAATACACGTGTATATACCGTATATCGTGCTTGGCGAACTTTTCGTATCTATCATAAGTGGTAAGTTGGCTTGTACTAGTAAAAGCCTTCTCCAAACAGGGTATCCTTGGGGGTACTTGTACCTGTAATTGATTTGCTTGGCATGGGAATGATTGGCGGGTGCTCAATTGTGAAACAGCAGCCTCACACTCCTGGATAGCGAGAGAGCCACTCCGCTTGTCTCTGTTTTGGTGAATGGAGCGTCGATTAACATCTTCAACAAACTGCTATACTGCTATACTATTATCCCACCTGTTATCGAATACTATCCACTATGAGTACATCGCCTACAGGGAACGAAAGATCGAGTGTCCACGGTTCATGGCAGTATGGCTTACCAAACACCCATACCGACCATCGCATGACGAACGTCGGAAATGTGTCAAACAGCTACAACACCATCAACGTGGGGATCGATGAAGAGTCTTTACGGATCCAAGAATGGCTTTCTCCACTCGAACCCCATAAAAGGCATCAGGATGTGAGAAACCGTCGACTTGATGGTGTTGGGGAATGGGTTCTGCGGAGAAGTGAGTTCGAGTTATGGCACAAGGGTCGGGATGGCCCGGTGAATCCTACTCTTCTATGCTATGGAGGTCAAGGGGTTGGAAAGACCCATATAAGGTACGAAAGTATTCCCCGGAAACAAAGGATGATGTTGACGAGTAAAAAAATTAGTTCATTGGTAATAGATACCTTGCGGGATCAAACTCATGGACAGAATATTGCCGTTCTATCTCTATATTGCGACTACCAGGCCCAGAAGGACCAATCGGCGGTAAATATGATAGGGTGTCTACTTAGGCAGGTTGCTTTGGGAGGACCGAGGATTCCGGATGAAATTAAATGTGCTTTTGATGAGTCGAAGCGGGGAGGTTGCCAAAGTCTGCGATTGGCGGACATGGTGAAATTATTCGTCGGGGCAATCGGTTCCATTGAGCTAGTATACCTCTGTATCGATGCAGTGGACGAGGTGCTGCAACAATATCGATCAGAGTTTCTTCGCGCATTACGACAGATTATTCAAGATGCACCAAATGTGCGGCTATTTCTTACAGGGAGGCCGTATATTTGCGGGGAACTTGATAAGCATCTCACGAAAGGAGCCTATATCATACACATTTTGGCCGACCAAGAAGATATCACAAGATACCTAAACCGAAAGATAGACGATGACGATGATCAAGATCCAGGCTTAATGACCGAGGATTTGAGGGGCAATATCATGAAGACAATGTTGGAAAAGGCTTCAGAGATGTAAGAGGAACTCTATTGTAAATATGTATTGCTAACAAATATTCGTCAGGTTTCTGCTCGTTGCATTAAATATCGAGGCCATCTTGTGTGAGACCTCATTAGCGAGAAGAAAGAAAATGTTGCAAAAGGTGGCAACTACGGGTGTGGACCTCGACAGTGTGTACGCCCAAACACTACAGCGAATAAGGGAGCAGAAGGGAGACCGGTCAAGACTTGGAATGGAGGTACTAATGTGGGTATCCCATGCGGAGCGGCCGTTGGGAATTGACGAACTCCGCTATGCTCTCGCCGTAGAAATGGACTCGGCAGATCTGGACCCTGAGAATATCCGGCCACAAGATACAGTGCTAGGGTCATGTTTAGGGCTTGTTGTAATTGACGCAGAGACATCGACAGTCCGGCTAATCCACTACACTCTTCAAGAATACCTTTCCCGGCCTGGGATCCTGCCTGATGCCCACAAAGTACTTGCGCAGTCATGCTTAGCCTATCTAAATTATGAGGAAGTTAAGGGGCTTCCGGCTAATCACATTCCAAACCTTGGAGACATGCCCTTTCTCGAATATTCATCCTTGTTTTGGGGAAGCCATATAAAAGTGAAACTCTCGGATCAGGCGAAATCCCTTGCGCTGGAGCTATTGAATCGGGCTGGCAACCATATATCTTCTACCTTACTTTTCAACCAAAAGGGCTTTTTCCATTCATGTTCGCTTCCCCACCACCTATGGCCCGCTTTACACTGTGCATCCTACTTCGGAATTGTTGAGGCCGTGGCTACTTTGATAGGAGGGGAGGGCTGTGATATCAATCAAAATGACTGTATGGGGTTTACCGCGCTCTCATGGGCTGCTGAGCAGGGGAATGAAGAGGTGGTGAGACTACTGCTCACACGGGGCGGTGTCAATGCCGACAAGCCAAACGGATATAGTATAACCCCACTCTTGCGCGCTTCTATGAAGGGGCATGAGGGGGTGGTGGAACTACTGCTCGCGCGGAACGATGTCAATCCCAACAAGCCAAACAAATATGGGTTAACCCCACTCTGGAGCGCTTCATTTTCTGGGTATGAAGGGGTGGTGAAACTACTGCTCGCACGGAACGATGTCAATGCCGACAAGCCGGACGAAGATGGTGAAACCCCACTCTGGAGCGCTTCTTTTAGTGGGCAGAAAGGGGTGGTTAAATTACTGCTCGCCCGGAACGATGTCAATGCCGACAAGCCAAACGAAGATGGTGAAACTCCACTCTGGTGCGCTTCTGGGAATGGGCATGAGGGGGTGGTTAAACTACTGCTCACACGGAGCGATGTTAATGCCGACAAGCCAAACAGAGATGGTGAAACCCCACTCTGGCGCGCTTCTTATAGTGGGCATGAGGGGGTGGTGAAACTACTCCTCGCACGGAACGATGTCAATCCTGACAAGCCAAACAAAGCTGGTATAACCCCACTCTGGCGCGCTTCTCAGGGTGGGTATGAGGGGGTGGTGAAACTACTACTCACACGGAACGACGTCAATGCCGACAAACCAGACAAAGATGGCAAAACCTCGCTCTGGCATGCTTCTTTTAATGGGCATGAGGGGATCGTGAAACTGCTGCTCGCTCGGAACGATGTCAATGCCGACAAGCCAAACAAATATGGTGACACCCCGCTCGGGTCGGCTTCTTACAATGGGCATGAAGGGGTGGTGAAACTACTGCTCGCCCGGAGCAATGTCAATGCCGACAAGCCAAACAAATATGGTGAAACCCCACTCTGGCGCGCTTCTTATCGTGGGCATGAGGGGGTAGTGAAACTGCTGCTCGCACGGAGTGATGTCGATCCCAACAAGCTTGACAATGCCGGTAGAACACCACTCCTGGTCGCCTATCGGTATAGAGAGATTGTAGCGCTCCTCCAACCTCCGGCAACCCCGGTCTCTGTAGAATAGTCTCAAAAAGCGATTTCCACACACTCCCCTTCTGCACACACCTATCTACCTCCTTTTTGCTAGATTTTCCCTATACATGCTCCTTATTAGCCCATCCCCTCCCAATATCTTTACGGCTACTTGGTATATCTGTTGCCCTTTCGCGGACACTCTCCGCCTCCTTTTTCCTCTGCTTCCGTTTTCCCTCGGTTCCCATCCTTGAACTTATCTTGTGCTTGTCGCCGGAAAGCACTTTATTATGTATTATTATATGGATTTAATTTTCTCGAGTCTTCTATTTTCATAGCTTGGTAGATCGGGGTACTAGTGCATTTAGATGCTTGGCTCATTGCTTGATTAACTACCGCTTCGAAAGTGGAGTTTCCTATGCTTATAGATATCTCTCTTGCACGATATTGCACTTTACATTCTTCTATCCTTTGTGATAGGATTCTAACCCTCTCATTTTCCCACTAGCGAAGGCCAACTCGAGTGCGCAAACATAGGAGAGAGAACAGTAGGAAAATTTTGCCAACTCTAGCAGGGTCTGAGCTAGAACTAAGGTCTGTCTGGATCTGCTAAGCTCGCAGAAAGATCTTGTAGAACAGGTTTGAGATTTTCATTTTCATTTATATATAGTACATAATATATATGTGCACACTTCCGGTTCTTGTAGTGTAGCACGGAAAATGGCATTATTATAAATGGCAAGACACCTATCAACCAAGTGACCCATTTTGTATGAGACGCAATGATGGGAAGGATATGAGGCAACTAATCCCATGCATTCCAGACGGGTCTATTCTGGATAAATGGGAGGGCAAAGAGCGCAAAATGTCATAGGCTGGATCATTCCTTAGGCCTATTCATAGGGTGTAATGCATGGCCTTGCGATCAATCTCAGCATCTTCCGCGGTGCCACGGCCTTCCTTCTTTAATGTGAGAAAAGAAAAAAAAGAGAGGGAAAGAGTTAAAGGAAGGCGGGATCCCCTGCCCTTTTCCATATTATTTTACCACCTCTGGAATAATCTCGATTCACAGGGACGGGCAAGTCCTTTAAGGCCATACCAGGTAGCTTCTAGAGCGTGGATATTCGACTGGGGCTTGAATCTTTTGCGTTTTTTATTGGTTTTTGTTTCTTCGCATCATCGGCATGCACTCTCACAGCGAGTGATATTGTGTGAAAGCGCGTGTTTTACGTATCCAGTTGGTTCTCCGGAATAAGAGGGCCATGGTGTCTACAGATTAACAAATATTAGTGGAGGTGGAGATGGGGAGTGAATATTCAAGAAACATGAAAAATTAGCGGGGGCAGCGGCTCTTTGGTAGGAGACTGTTTATGAACTTTAAAGCTCCAGGTCATGCTAAGTTTAGGTGCGTCGAGTATCGGGTGATCGCCTAACATTAATTAAATGCGATAATTCATGGAGGATGAATTAAAAAGTAAATGAGAGGCAAGAGTGAAATGTTAGAGGATTAGGTAGATAGCCGTGCCCAATATTCCTCGGGTGCCGGCGCCTCATACTTTTGGAATCCTGCAACCCGTGGAGAGCACTAAGTTGACAATTGAGATGCCCGCTACCATGGAAATGGCTGAGATGAATAAGTGGTTGGGCAGAGTGGTGGAATGAGAGGAAGAGGCTGGAGAGGTGGCCCACGGCAGCCCGTACCCCTGGAGCCCGACTTTCCTCAATCCGAGCATGCCGATGCAGAAAGTGTGACGAAACACGAAATGGCTGAGATGAGATGTCTTAATGGTTTTATAGAATTTGATTGGGGTAGTGTGCTTATCTATTATTTTCATACTATGATACATGCAGTGCTGTAGTAGGCAGAATATCACTCTGGAGTGATTACAAGCGTCCTACCGGTAACTCCGCTGTACCGATAGTGGATGGCTCATGGCTCGTGTAAAAGTGTAGCAAAAGGTGAGAAGGTCGCTCCTTATAATTAGTTAACAATCGATACTTACGACTTTATTGATCAAGCAGGAATCAGACAGTGTAATAATTAAACCGTCGCGGTGGCCTGGACTGTACATAGTGAGTTCACACAAGCACTCTCTAATGATTTCCAAAAAGCTAGGTTTCCTTAAGGCGGGTCTCGAATACGGGTACTAGGGAAGTCAGGGAGTCACTGTGGGACCAGTTAATTAAAAGGGCTTTCCTGGAATACACGTGTATATACCGTATATCGTGCTTGGCGAACCTTTCGTATCTAAAGTTATGATCAATAAGTCTGTACACATACCCCACCCGCACCTTTACAATTTAATCCAGCCGTGACTTCAATTAATCAATTGCGCCACCAAAAATGAAGTTAAAAATACAATAAAAATACAAATAGAGAGCTATTGTCAAGGTGCTTAAAACTTGGTGTACCAGCTTCGATTTTTTCTCACTGTGTGGTAACGCCTGGGCATTGAATCAATCAGGCAGTCGATTAACGCCTGGGGGACTGTCCACCATACCATCTTCAGTGCAATAACGAAAATCACTCCACTCTCCACATTATTTTTGAGGTCTTTCAATTATCCATACTCCTTTCAAAGGATACTCTTCATCGCCTTCCAGACATGCACAATTGGGTATAAATCCGGGCTGTGTAGAGGGTGTTCAGATACCCAGATGCCATCCAATTCCAGCCAATCTTTGGTGACATTTGCAATATGAATTCTCACCTTGTCTTACAAAAAGAACCTTACAGGGTATAGTGGGGTAAAAGTCCGGGGGTTGGAAGAGGGTTGTGTAAAAATATGTTGCGTGTTGGATTAGGTGGGCTGGGGTAATCATGCCAAGGTGGTGGCGTCCACCACCCCTGATTGCTCGAAAACTCGCAACCCAGGAACACTTCAGAGAAGTGTCTGACAGTCCAACAATAATTTCATGTCCAACAATAATACGAAGAAAGGTCGCTGAGTGTGGCTGGAAGCAATCTTCTAGTTCACGCGATGAATGACATTCTCGCTTTTCGCCTTGAAAGCGATCTTCTAGTTCACACGATGAATGATATTCTCGCTTCTGGCCCTGAACTTGATTTTCTGGTTCACACAGTGAATACTGTTACTGCTTCTATGTCTGCTTCTGTAATCTAATTTACACGACGGGGGTTTTTGTTATTTTTACGCCCAACCTTTCGGATCTCAACGTATAAAGGCTTCATGAGCTTTTTCCTATTAGTGCGTAAGGTCAACAGCTTCCTCCAGTAGTTCTTCACATCTGTCAGAAATGGTTTTCGCTCATCACTCTGTGCCTTTGCCATTGCTGCTTGGGCACGACGAAGCGCAATTTCAGCTTTTTGTAATTCTTCCTCCTCTCTCTGCTGTACCATACTGCGTGCTTGGTGGGCGTAAAGAACTCCTCCCTTCTGAACAGTTTGTCGAGACTTTTGTCTTGCTGCCTGTGCTTTTTCTGCTGCCTTTGAATTTCCAAGGTCCATTACAGCCTGTTCTCCAGAGATTGCTTGCACCATGCCACCTTTTAAAGTAAGCCTGAGGTTGCGCTGAAATGTGGGAGACAAATTCAGGTGTGCAGCTGACTTCTGGAGCTCCTCGCCTTGCCGTTTTAGTGAACGAGCAGTAAGTGGAGTTGGAGGTGGAGGTGGAGTCTGAGGCCAGTGTGGAGTATGAGGCTGGGAAGAAGTTGATGAGAAGTGAGAGAGTGTAGGGTGCTGGGATTTTGACACCTGGGTTTCGCGCAGCTTGGTAAGAACCACACTTGGATTATAAGGAACGAGACCGGTAGCGCGGAAGGCAGAACAAATTCTGGAAGCTTTAAAGGTCTGCTGTCGAATAGAGTGAATAGCTGTAAGGAACTCAACTTTATCGAACTCTATGCATCCAGTTCGAGTAGCAGCTTCTACAGCCTGGCTATGGTAGTGCTTATATGGCTGAAAGACCACTACATCAAGTGGTTGTAGCAGATGGCTTGAGTGAGGAGGTAGGCAGAATGGAATAATCTTAGCATTGTTGCAGTACTCAATAAATTCTCTTGTGCAATGTGAGCCATAACCGTCTATAAGAAGTAATCGATATGCACCAATCTGTCGGCGTGCTGAAAAGAGATCAAAATGACCAAGCCAGTTCATTGTCAATTGATCATTTGAGTATCCAGTATCAGACACTGAAAGAAGGTAGTTATTAGGTATTCTTGTCTCTGTATACCAGTGCTCTTGATGAATTTTGCCAGATATAATAATCATAGGTGGTAAAACATCACCATCAGCACTGATAGTTTCACAAACAGTAACCAATTCACGGTTTGTTGAACTACCAAAGTAAGACTTTCTGGTAGAATCTCGGGTGATTATCCACTGGTCCCTCCCGATTCCAATCCGGAAGCCTGTTTCATCGAAATTATATCGATCTCTTAACTGGATACCGTACTTATCGCAGACATTTTCATAGCGGCCGAACCAATCCAATATAGCTTCAGGATCATGCGCGTCTTTGCAGTCTGCATCGATAGTATACTGCTTGCGGATATGGTATTCTGGATGCCGATCGAGAAAGCGCTGAGCCCAGTGTTCTCCAATTAATGGTGGTGGTATCGAGTGGTCATCCTGCGCACGCAGTAGAATTGCATTGGCACATGAGGAAATCATATGCAAGCATGCTGATGTCCCAATTCGGTCTAACCGATCCAAATACTGGCAAACAGCAAGCTCTTCCTCCTCCGTCAGTCTTTTATTTCCTGATACCAGCTCTTCCTTAGACTTTGTTCCATTCCATCGGGCTCTTAAGTGTTGTGGTGGCAGATTGAACTCTCGTGCTGCAGTGGCTAGATTTGGTTTTTCATCCCCCCTGGCCGATAGCACTTCGATTGCCTTCTGGATTCGGGACTCAATGGAGCTATAGGACTCTTTGGACATGGTCATACTTTTGGGAGAATTAAGTTGACTGTGGTGTGGTGGAATGAGTGATTTCTAGTAGTAGATACTATCGATTATCGTTGGACATGAAATTATTGTTGGACTGTCGGACACTTCTCTAAAGTGTCCCTGGGTTGCGAGTTTTCGAGCAATCAGGGGTGGTGGACGCCACCACCTTGGCACGATTAGAGTTGTGTACAGACTTATTGATCATAACTGTATCATAAATGGTAAACTCGCGGCGGGGGCTATGTCGGTTCGGGGGTTATGTCGGGAACGCAGATACGCAGGGGAAGTATACTTCAGTACTCGGTACAGACTCGAATATCCCGAGTGGCGTCAAATGTTAATTCTTTTTCCTACACACACTGTGTATCTCTCTTCCCGACATTACACCCGAACCGACATAGCCCCCGCCACGAGTCTAAGTTGGCTTGTAAAAGCCTTCTCCAAACAGGGTATCCTTGGGGGTAATTGATTTACTTGGCATGGGAATGATTGGCGGGTGCTCAACTGTGAAACAGCAGCCTCGCACTCCTGGATAGCGAGAGAGCCACCCCGCTTGTCTCTGTTTGGATGAATGGAGCGTCGATTGACATCTTCAACAAACTGCCATACTTCTATACTATCATCTCACCTGTTATCGAATACTATCCACTATGAGTACATCGCCTACAGGGAACGAAAGATCGAGTGTCCACGGTTCATGGCAGTATGGCTTACCAAACACCCATACCGACCATCGCATGACGAACGTCGGAAATGTGTCAAACAGCTACAACACCATCAACGTGGGGATCGATGAAGAGTCTTTACGGATCCAAGAATGGCTATCTCCACTCGAACCCTATAAAAGGCATCAAGATGTGAGAAACCGTCGACTTGATGGTGTTGGGGAATGGGTTCTGCGGAGAAGTGAGTTCGAGTCATGGTACAAGTGTCAGGATGGCTCGGTGAATCCTACTCTTCTATGCTATGGAGGTCAAGGGGTTGGAAAGACATATATAAGGTACGAAAGTGTTCCCCGGAAACAAAGGATGACATTGACGAGTAACAAAATCAGTTCATTAGTAATAGATACCTTGCAGGATCAAACTCGTGGACAGAATATTGCCATTCTATCTCTATATTGCGATTACCAAGCGCAGAAGGACCAATCGGCGGTAAATATGATAGGGTGTCTACTTAGGCAAGTTGCTTTGGGAGGACCGAGGATTCCGGATGAAATTAAATGTGCTTTTGATGAGTCGAAGCGGGGAGGTTGTCAAAGTCTGCGATTGGCGGATATGGAGAAATTATTAGTCAAAGCAATCGGTTCTATTGAGCTAGTATACCTCTGTATCGATGCAGTGGACGAGGTGCTGCAACGATATCGGTCGGAGTTTCTTCGCGCATTACGACAGATCATTCAAGATGCACCAAATGTGCGGCTATTTCTTACAGGGAGGCCGTATATTTGCAGAGAACTTGATAAGCATCTCACGAAAGGAGCCTATATCATACACATTTTGGGAGACCAAGAAGATATCACAAGATACCTAAGCCGAAAGATAGACGATGACGATGATCAAGATCCAGGCTTAATGACCGAGGATTTGAGGGGCGATATCATGAAGATAATGTTGGAAAAGGCTTCAGAGATGTAAGAGCAACTCTATTATAAATTTGTATTGCTAACAAATATTCTGCTCAGGTTTCTGCTCGTTGCATTAAATATCGAGGCAATTTTGTGTGAGACCTCATTAGCGAGAAGAAGGAAAATGTTGCAAAAGGTGGCGACTACGGGTGTGGACCTCGACAGTGTATACGCCCAAACATTACAGCGAATAAGGGAACAGAAGGGAGACCGATCGAGACTTGGGATGGAGGTGCTGATGTGGGTGTCCCACGCAGAGCGGCCGTTGGGAATTGACGAACTCTGCCATGCTCTCGCCGTGGAAATGGACTCGGCAGATCTGGACCCTGAGAATATCCGGCCGCAGGATACAGTGCTAGGGTCATGCTTAGGGCTCGCTGTGGTTGACACAGAGACATCGACAGTCCGGCTAATCCACTACACTCTTCAAGAATACCTTTCCCGGCCTGGTATCCTGCCCGATGCCCACAAAGTACTTGCACAGTCATGCTTAGCCTATCTAAATTATGAGCAAGTTAAGGGGCTTCCGGCTAATCACATTCCGAACCCTGGAGACATGCCCTTTCTCGAATATTCATCCTTGTTTTGGGGAAGCCATGCAAAAATGAAACTCTCGGATCGGGCGAAATCCCTTGCACTGGAACTATTAAACCGGGCTGGCAACCATATATCTTCCACCTTACTTGTTAACCAAATATGGGGTTCCCATTCTCGTTCGCCCCATCACCTATGGTCTGGTTTACACTGTGCATCCTACTTCGGAATTGTTGAGGCCGTGGCTACTTTGATAGGAGGGGAGGGCTGTGATATCAACCAAAGTGACTGTATGGGGTTTACCGCGCTCATGTGGGCTGCTCAACAGGGGAATGAAGAGGTGGTGGGACTACTGCTCGCACGGGATGATGTCGATGTCGACAAGCCAAACAAATATGGTGACACCCCGCTCTGGTTGGCTTCTGACCGTGGGCACGAGGAGGTGGTGAAATTGCTGCTCGCACGGAACGATGTCAATGCCGACGAGCCAAACAAAGATGGTGACACCCCGCTCGGGTCGGCTTCTTACGATGGGCATGAAGGGGTGGTGAAACTACTCCTCGCACGGAACGGTGTCAATGCCGACAAGCCAGATAATAATGGTGGAACCCCGCTCTGGTGGGCTTCTTACCGTGGCCATGAAGGGGTGGTGAAACTACTCCTCGCACGGAACGATGTCAATGCCGACAAGCTAGACAATGATGGTGACACCCCGCTCTGGTGGGCTTCTAGGAATGGGCATGAAGGGGTTGTGAAACTACTCCTCGCACGGAACGATGTCAATGCCGACAAGCCAGACAATAATGGCGGAACCCCGCTCTGGTGGGCTTCTTACCGTGGGCATGAGGGGGTGGTGAAACTGCTGCTCGCACGGAACGATGTCAATGCCGACAAGCCAAACAATGATGGTGAAACCCCACTCTGGTGCGCTTCTTATAGTGGGCATGAGGGGGTGGTGAAATTGCTGCTCGCACGGAGCAATGTCGATCCCAATAAGACCGACAATGCCGGTAGAACACCACTCCTGGTCGCCTATCGGCATAGAGAGATTGTAGCACTCCTCCAACCTCCGGCAACCCCGGTCTCTGTAGAATTGTCTCAAAAAGCGATTTCCCCACACTCCCCTTCTGCACACATCTTTCTACCTCCTTTTTGCTAAATTTTCCCTATACGTGCTCCTGATCAGCCCATCTCCCTCCCCATCTCTTTACGGCTACTTGGTATTTCTGTTACCCTTTCGCGGACACTCTCCGCCCCCTTTTTCCTCTGTTTCCGTTTTCACCCAACTCCCATCTTTGAACCTATCTTGCACATGTGCTTGTCGCTGGAAAGCACTTTATTATGTATTATTGTATGGATTTAATTTTCCCGAGTCTTCTATTTTCATAGCCTGGCAGATCGGGGCACTAGTGTATTTGGATGCTTGGCTTGATATGCTACCGCTTCGAAAGTGGGTTTTTCTATGCCTATAGATATCTCTCTTGCACGATATTACACTTTAAATTCTTCTATCCTTTGTGCTAGGATTCTAACCCCCACATTCTCCCACTAGCGGAGGCCAACTCGAGTGCGCAAACATATGGGAGAGAACAGTAAGAAAGTTTTGTCAACTCTAGCGGGGCCTGAGCTAGAACTAGTTCCTATATAGGACCGAGGCCTATCTAGATCTGCTAAGCTCGCAGAGAGATCTTGTAGAAAAGGTTTGGGATTTTCATTTTTATTTATATATAGTATATAATATATATGTATACACTTCCGGTTCTTGTAGTGTAGCGCGGAAAATGGCATTATTATAAATGGCAAGACACCTATCAACCAAGTGACCCATTTTGTATGAGACGCAATCATGGGAAGGATATGAGGCAACTAATCCCATGCATTCCAGAAGGGTCTATTCTGGATAAATGGGAGGGCAAAGAGCGCGAAATATCATAGGCTGGATCATTCCTTAGACCTATTATAGCGTGTAATACATGGCTTTACGATCAATCTCAGCATCTTCCACGGTGCTACGGCCTTCCTTCATTGATGTGAAAAAAGAAAAGAAATAAAAAGAGAGGGAAAGAGGTAAAGGAATGCGGGATCCCCGCCCTTTTCAATATTATTTTACCACCTCTTTAATAATCTCGATTCACAGAGGCGGTCAAATCCTTTAAGGCCATACCAGGTAGCTTCTAGAGCGTGGATATTCGATTGGGGCTTGAATCTTTTGTATTTTTTATTGGCTTTTGTTTCCTTGCATTGTTGGCATGCACGCTCACAGCGAGTGATATTGTGTGAAAGCGCGTGTTTTACGTATCTAGTTGGTTCTCCGGGATAAGAGGGCCATGGTGTCTACAGACTAACAAATATCAATGGAGGTGGAGATGGGGGAGTGAATATTCAAGAAACATGAAAAATTAGCGGCGGCAGCGGCCCTTTGGCAGGGGACAGTTTATAGACTTTGAAGCTCCAGGTCATGCCAAGTTTAGGTGTGTCGAGTGTCACGTGATCGCCTAACATTAATTAAATGCCATAGTTAATAGAGGGTGAATTAAAAAGTAAATGAGAGGCCAGAGTAAAATTGAGTAGATAGCCGTGCCCAATATTTCTCAAGTGCCATCACCTCATACTTTTGGGATCCTGCAACACATAAAGAGTACCGTACTCAGTTGATAATTGAGATACCCGTTACCATGGAAATGACTGGGATGAATAAGCGGTTGGGCAGAGTGGTGGAATGAGAGGAATAGGCTGGAGAGGTGGCCCACGGCAGCCCGTATCCTCGGAGCCCGACTCTCCCCAATTCGAGCATGCCGATGCCGAAAGTGTGACATAACACGCAATGGCTGAGATGAGATGTCTTAATGGACTGATTTTACAGAATTTGATTGAGGTAGTGTGCTTATCTATTATTTTCATACTATGATATCTAATAAATATAGGTATTGATACATGCAGTGCTGTAGTAGGCAGAATATCACTCTGGAGTGATTACAAGCGTCCTACCGGTAACTCCACTGTACCGATAGTGGATGGCTCATGGCTCGTGCAAAAGTGTAGCAAAAGGTGAGAAGGTCGCTCCTTATAATTAGTTAACAATCGATACTTACGACTTTATTGATCAAGCAGGAATCATACAGTGTAATAATTAAACCGTCGCGGTGGCCTGGACTGTACATAGTGAGTTTACACAAGCACTCTCTAATGATTTCCAAAGAGCTAGGTTTCCTTAAGGCGGGGCTCGAATATGCGTACTAAAGAACTTAAGGAAGTCACCGTGGGGCCAGTTAATTAAAAGGGCTTTCCTGGAATATACCATGAATTCATGGTACAGAGCAGGGGTGGCCATTCCTCTGTCGAGACGGCAACTTTGGAACACTCAAAAAATATGTGTTCCAAGCCGATGTGGCGGTGGTGATAAGCCACCGGTTGCGAAACATCTTAAATTCAGGCTGTTGCACACACCCGCTAGATACCACCTTGGCTGCTGTTTACTTGTGCCATAGCCCAGCTTGCACGGTTCAAGCATAGTGGAGCACCGGTACAAGTACATTCTCCCCAAACCATTATCCGGCTTTCTGATGTCTGCTAAGCCCCATTTTTGTCTAAGTGCGTTGATTTAGACAAAATTGTGGTACCCGCTTGCAAGCGCTGTACCACTGCTGTTTCACATCTGATCCCTGCTCTGTACCATGAATTCATGATATACCCGAGTATATACAAGGGTAGATCATGAATTCATGGCACAGAGCAGGGGTGGTCATTCCTCTCTCGAGACGGCAACTTTGGAACACTGGAAAAAAGATGTATTCCAAGCTAATGTGGCGGTGGTGATAAGCCATCAGTTGCGAAACATCTTAAATTCAGGTTGTTGCACACACCCGCTAGATACCACCTTGGCTAGCTGTTTACCTGTGCCATAGCCCAGATTGTACGGTATAGTGGAGCACCGGTACATTCTCCCTCAAACCATCATCCGACTTTCTGATGTCTGCTAAGCCCCATTTTGGTCTAAAGTGAGTTGATTTGGACAAAATTATGGTACCCGCTTGCAAGCGCTGTACCACTGCTATCTCACATCTGATCCCTGCTCTGTACCATGAATTCATGATCTACCCTTGTACTAGGGAAGTCAGGGAGTCACTGTGGGGCTAGTTAATTAAAAGGGCTTCCCTAGGATATATACCGTAAATCGTTCTTGGCGAATCTTTGGTATCTATCATAAATGGTAGGTTGGCTTGAGCGAGTAAAAGCCTTCTCCAAAGCTTTGGAGTAATTTATTTCCTTGGCATGGGAATTATTGATAAGGGCTCTGTTGTGAAACAGCCGCCTAACAAGGCTGGGTACCAAGAGAGCCACCCCCGCTTGTTCCTGTTTGGGTAAATGAAGCGTCGATTAGCCTCTTCAACAAACTGTCCTATTGCTATACTATCATCCCACCTGTTCTCGAACCTTATCCGCTATGAGTACATCACCTACGGGGAACGAAGGATCGAGTGTTCATGGTTCATGGCAGTATGGTATATCGAACACCCATACCGACCATCGCATGACGAACGTTGGAAATGTGTCAAACAGCTATAACATCATCAACGTGGGGATCGATGAAGAGTCTATGCAGATACAAGCATGGCTATCTCCACTCGAGCCTCATAAAAGGCATCAGGATATGAGAAACCGTCGACTTGATGGTGTTGGGGAATGGGTTCTGCGGAGAAGTGAGTTCGAGTCATGGTACAAGTGTCAGGATGGCTCGGTGAATCCTACTCTTCTATGCTATGGAGGTCAAGGGGTTGGAAAGACATATATAAGGTACGAGAGTATTCCCCGAAACGAAGGATGATGTTGATGAGTAATAAAATCAGTTCATTAGTAATAGATACTTTGCGAGAGCAAGCTCGTGGACAGAATACTGCAGTTCTGTCTCTCTATTGTGATTACCAGGCCCAGAAGGACCAATCGGCGGTAAATATGATAGGGTGTCTACTTAGGCAAGTTGCTTTGGGAGGACCGAGGATTCCGGATGAAATTAAAGGTGCTTTTGACGAGTCGAAGCGGAGAGGTTTTCAAGGCCTGAGATTGCCAGAAATGGTGAAATTATTCGTCAAAATAATCAGTTCCATTGAGCTAGTATACCTGTGTGTCGATGCAATAGACGAGGTGCTGCCACAACATCGGTCGGAGTTTCTTCGCGCATTGCGACAGATTATTCAGGATGCACCAAATGTGCGGCTATTTCTTACAGGGAGGCCATATATTCTCGGGGAACTGGACAAGATTCTCACGAAGGAAGCCTATATCATACAAATTTTGGTCGACCAAGAAGATATCACAAGATACCTAAGCCGAAAGATAGACCATGACGATGATCAAGATCCAGACTTGATGACTGAGGATTTGAGGGGTGATATCGTGAAGATAATGTTGGAAAAGGCTTCAGAGATGTAAGTAAGAGAAACTCTGTTATAAATTTGTATTAATGACTAATATTTCCCTCAGGTTTCTGCTCGTTGCATTGAATATCGAGGCAATCTTGTGTGAGACCTCCCTATCGAGAAGGAGGAAAATGTTACAAAAGGTGGCAACGACGGGTGTGGACCTCGACAGTGTGTACGCCCAAACATTACAGCGAATAAGGGAACAGAAGGGAGACCGATCAAGACTTGGGATGGAGGTGCTGATGTGGGTGTCCCACGCAGAGCGGCCGTTGCGGATTGACGAACTCTGCCATGCTCTGGCCGTGGAAATGGACTCGGCAGATCTGGACCCTGAGAATATCCGGCCACAAGATACAGTGCTAAGGTCGTGCTTAGGGCTTGCTGTGGTTGATGCCGAGACATCGACAGTCCGGCTAATTCACTACACTCTCCAAGAATACCTTTCCCGGCCTGGCATCCTGCCTGATGCCCACAAAGTACTTGCACAGTCATGCTTAGCCTATCTAAATTATGAGGAAGTTAAGGGGCTCCCGGCTAATCACATTCCAAACCTTGGAGACATGCCCTTTCTCGAATATTCATCCTTGTTTTGGGGAAGCCATACAAAAGTGAAACTCTCGGATCAGGCGAAATCCCTTGCGCTGGCGCTATTGAATCGGGCTGGCAACCATATATCTTCCACCTTACTTGTCAAACAAATATGGGGTTCCCATTCATGTTCACTTCCCCATCACCGATGGCCCGCTTTACACTGTGCATCCTACTTCGGAATTGTTGAGGCTGTGGCTACTTTGTTGAGTGGGGAAGGCTGTGATATCAACCAAAGTGACTGTATTGGGTTTACCGCGCTCATGTGGGCTGCTCAACAGGGGAATGAAGAGGTGGTGGGACTACTGCTCACACGGAACGATGCTAATGCCAACAAACCAGGCAAGGATGGCGAAACCCCGCTCTGGTGGGCTTCTGCGAAAGGGCATGAAGGGGTAGTGAAACTACTGCTTGCACGGAGCGATGCCAATCCTAACAAGCCAAACAAAAATGGAGCAACCCCACTCTGGTCCGCCTCTTTTGGTGGGCATGAAAAAGTGGTAGAGCTGCTACTCGCACGGAACGATATCAATGCTGATACGCCAACCAAATATGGTTTAACACCACTCAGGTGCGCTTCTCTTAATGGGCATGAAAGGGTAGTCAAATTGCTGCTCGCACGAGGCGGTGTCGATCCCAACAAGCTATGTGACGATGGCAAAACCCCGCTCTGGTCGGCTTCTAGCACTGGGCATGAAGGGGTGGTGAAACTGCTGCTCGCACGGAACGATGTCGATGCCGACAAGCCTGACAATAATGGCCGAACACCGCTCTGGTGGGCTTCTTTTAATGGGCATGAGGGGGTGATGAAACTACTGCTCGCCCGGAACGATGTCAATGCCGACAAGCCAGACGAAGGTGGTGAAACCCCGCTCGGGTGCGCTTCTCGCATTGGGCATGAGGGGGTGGTGGGATTGCTGCTAGCACGGAACGATGTCGACGCCGACAAGCCAGACAATGATGGCCGGACCCCGCTCTGGTGGGCTTCTGTTAATGGGCATGGGGGGATGGTGAACCTGCTACTCTCGCACGGAACGATGTCGATGCCTATATGTCGGACAACTGCAGGTGGGCCCCTTCGGATAGGCATGAGGGGAGGTGAGGCTGCAGCTTGCACGGAACGACGCTAATGCTAAAAACTTTGGCTACCTTGGTCAAACACCACCCTGGTGCCCTTTTTCTGATCGGCAGAGGGCCGAGACTACTGCTTGCACAGGATGATGCCCATCTTGACAAGCCCGACAATAGTAGTCGGATACCGCTCTTCATTGCGTCTATCTACCGGCATAGGGAAATTGTTGCACTCCTCTAGCCTCAGGCAACCCCGGTCTCTATAGAATGGTCTCAAGTAGCGATTTCCCCAAACTACCCTTCTGCACACACCCATCTACATCCTTTTCGCAATAGATTCCCTATACATGCCCACTATCAGCCCATTTCATGCCTTCCCTCTGGTTCTCTTTACGGCTACTTGGTATATCCGTTTCCCTTTCGCGGACACTCTCGGTTTCCCTTTTCCTCCGTTTCTGCTTTTCCCTAAGCTCCCATCATTGAGCTTATCCGGCCCTGTGCTTGTCGCGGGAAAGCACTTGATCATTAAATTTTATTGTAATATCTGCATTTAATCTTCTCGGGTCTTCTATTTCATGATTTGGTAGATTAGGATACTACTAGTGTATTGGGATGCTTAGAGTCATGGCCTGAGATGCTACAGCTTGGAGGGTGTGGTTTTCTATATTTATAGAATATCTCTCTTGCCCAATATCACACTTTGTTTCCTTCCATCCTGTTTGCTAGAATTCTGGCCTCCTATTCTCACAAATAGCCCAGGTCAACTCTAGTATGTAAACATGTGAGAGCGAACAGTGGGGTGATCTACCAGCACTCGGGGCTTTCGAGCTGGACTTGCTTCCTGTATGGAGCCAGGACCTGTCCGGATATACTAACTAAGCTCGCAGAGTGATCCGGTACAAAAGGTTTGGGATTTTTTATTTTATTTATCTACTATAATATTATATATAAATACACTTCCAATTGTTGTACTATAGGACAGTAAAAGGTGTCATAGATGGCATGGCACTTGCCTGCCGGACGACCTATTTTGTATGATATATCAAGATATGATGTGAGGCAACTAATCTCATCCATTCTAAATGGGGGTATTCTGGATAAATGGGAGGGCAAAGAGCGTGAAATATCATAGCCTGTGTTATTCAGGCTTATTCATAGTGTTTAATAGGTGTTTTTGTGATAAATCTTATCATCGTCCGGGGTGCTACGGCATTCCTTTTTTGATGTGAAAAAATGAATAATAAAGAGGCAAACAATTAGAGTGTGGGTATGCACCCGTGTATTCCCATATTATTTTACCCCCTCTTTAAGGTTCCCCGATTCCAAGAGATGGGCGAGTCCTCTCCCGGGACCATCCCGGGTAACTTTCCCAGTGAGAATGTTCGACTAGCATTGTACTCATCTTGTTTGCGCTTTCATAGGGATTTTTTTTTGGCTCTATGGAAAATATTAGAATATGAGGAAATGATCCGAGAAAGGGATTTCAAGGACTAAAGGGGGGGTGGATGGGTGGCTCAAGCGAGCGCAACGGGATCTGTATTAAGTGGTCAAAGAGTTTATGATCGCTTCGGCTGAAGAAAGGAAAGGAAAGGAAAGGAAAGGAAAGGAAAGGAGAGACAAGGAGGAAGGAAATTTTATAAGAGAGTTTTTTAAGGCTTGTGTCCCACACCAGTGCGTACGCGTACTTCGGCGAGTGTAAGCATTTCTAACACTTCCAATGTTTTTGAAGATCTAAGAATCACCCAGGTATTATATATATCCAGCACTTGTTTCCGCATCTTCGTTTATTAATCACAACAAAGGACAACAGCAAAGCAGGTAAATTTCATGGAGGTATTTTTTGCACTTTAGATGTTTCTAGTGAGAGGTTCTCTAAGATTTTAAAGAGAAGTGGTACTTTGTGGGCTCTTTACCGACATGTAGTTGGATATGAAACCACAAAGCAGGAGTGATACTAGTTTTTATGTTCCTGGCAACCATGGTAGGCGAAAGTGGTGATTTAGTGATAGATGCAGTTCTGAGCCCCTTATCCAATGACAAGATTTGCGGCGGATGTTGGGTCAGCTGGGTGAGAAGGGCACGTAGTCAGGTTGGCCTACTCATTTTGATACCTGAGTAAAGTTAAGGCTGTCGGGGCTTTATCCGGGCAATGCAGCAAACTCATAGATTCGGGTTACTCGGAGGGTGTGAAGCCAGGGTTGGCCGACCATGGGCTTAGATTATTTATTATGTATTAAGCTTGACGGTATATATATCTTACTTTTGTAAAAGGAAGGTCTAACAACTGCACAATACAAGTACTCAGCGCAGTGAATCACTTATCTGACTGGCACTCTGTTGAGACGGCACTTTATCACTCCACTTTGTAGAAGCTGGCGGGATAGTATCATACTCACGCATCTAACTATTTGAGCCCCCACCCGGCAGGCATCATATTTGGGCTACGATACTGAAAGCGGGTTTCGTCTGTTTTCTAGCGGGAACAGTCATAACCTCTCACTCGTATATAGCCACCTACCACATTGTTGATAATAATCGATGCGGAAGTAATGATCGGCGGTGAGGGCTTTACGTAGGAGAGCGGAAACGGCTTAAGTAGAGACACAGAGTTTGTATTACTGTAACTGGAGATGAAGATTATGATTGATCGTGATGGGTTGATAGAAAGGAAAGTTATGAGGAACGTCGTCGATGGGAAGAAAGGAGCGAAGTGGGAGAGACGAGAAGGGAAGAAAAAGAAGGATGTGAAAACTTTTCATAGCTTGCGCGTCACTTCGCTGGCGCATACGCGTACGACTGCGGCCTTAGAGTGAGGGAGTCTCTCACGCGAAGCGCGGCCATTAAACTACTATTTCTAATACCTACGGTCGGAGCTCACACAGAAGAATCTGGAGTCAAATGGTAGAGTAATGGGGTAATATTGATAAAGGAAAGACTGTGTTACTCCCTTGCTTGGTTGTCTATAGATGTGCCTGAGACAGCCCTAGGAGGCTCAACAACATAACACAAAGTTCAATTATCTGGATTTCTATAGTGCAGCAGTTGACTTTAACACAATATCCCTCTGTTACATGGCCACAGGCAATTTTTTGTCCCACATTAGCGCTTATTAGAGCTATGGGAATAAAAGCTTGCCCGAACTCGTGTGTTGGTGGTTGTGAGAAATGAGAAGATGAGAAGCTCCTCCTAGGGCATGCCCCATGAGCGAGGCACCATTGTTACGCGGCCCGGTTTGTTAGCCCTCTTTTAACTAAGCTTACGATGTCTTCTGTGCCATAAGTTCAGCTTACAAGCGAGTCGTAGCCGATATTACAAAATAGATAGCAGGTAGAACTCAAGCCTCGTGTGATACACCCTGCCTCTGTCGTAGTATTATACACGACTCGTAGCCCATACGAATGTGCGGCAAATAGTGGAAATATCACTCACTGTAATTGGTCCACAATCGATACTCGGGTGAATTCAGTATGGGCGAACACTATACTTGTGCTCGGGTACAGCAGAGCTTAGATCGCCGCGACTATTCACTTAACTTACTGTGCTGTTGTTGCAGCTAGATCAGTAAAGTCACAAGCACACTCCTACAGTTTCTAAAGAGCTAGGCTTCCTCGTACTAGGGAACTCAAAAAAGTCACTATTAAGACTAAATTAAAAGTGTTTTCTTGTGAAACACATTCTTTTGATACTTGGTGAACATAGTAAATTAATGGTCTTGTGTTTGGCCATACTTGACAGTACTAGGCCAGTGTTTCACAAGCGGGCCGCAGACAACTATTGCCATGCCAAGGAAATAAATCGCCCCACCACTGTTGGGGAAGCCTTTTGCAAACCACCCCAGAGCCATCCCCGCTTTGCCTTGTTTGTAAATGAGACGTTAATCAACCCTTTCAATAAATTGCCCTACTGCTATACTATCATCTCGCCTGCTATCGAATCTTATCCACCATGAATACACCGCCTACAGAGAACGGAGGATCGACCCCCCACGGTTCATGGCAGTATGGCGTATCGAACGCTCGTACCGACCATCGCATGACCAATAATATTCAGGGTGACTCGAATACGAACGTTGGAAATGTGTCAAACAGCTACAATAACACTATCAATGTGGGAATAGATGAAGAGTCTTTACGGATCCAAGCATGGTTATCTCCACTCGAACCCCATAAAAGGCATCAAGATGTCAGGAACCGTCGGCTTGATGGTGTTGGGGAATGGGTTCTGCGGAGAAGTGAGTTCGAGTCATGGTACAAGTGTCAGGGTGGCTCAGTGAATCCTACTCTTCTATGTTATGGGGGTCAAGGGGTTGGAAAGACATATATAAGGTACAAGAGTATTCCCTGGAAACAAAGGATGATGTTGACGAGTAATAAAATCAGTTCATTAGTAATAGATACCTTGCGAGATCAAACTCGTGGACAGAATATTGCCGTTCTATCTCTATATTGCGATTACCAAGCGCAGAAAGACCAATCGGCGGTAAATATGATAGGGTGTCTACTCAGACAGGTTGCCTTGGGAGGGCCGAGGATTCCGGATGAAATTAAATGTGCTTTTGACGAGTCGAAGCGGGGAGGTTGTCAAAGTCTGCGATTGGCGGATATGGTGAAATTATTCATCAAAACAATCAGTTCCATGCTAGTATACTTGTGTGTCGACGCAGTAGACGAGGTTCTGCAACAGCATCGATCAGAATTTCTTCGCGCATTACGACAGATTATTCAAGATGCACCAAATGTGCGGCTATTTCTTACAGGGAGGCCGTATATTTGCCGGGAACTTGACAAGCATCTCACGAAAGGAGCCTATATCATACACATTTTGGCCGACCAAGAAGATATCACAAGATACCTAAGCCGAAAGATAGATCATGACGATGACCAAGATCCAGACTTGATGACCGAAGATTTGAGGGATGATATCATGAAGACAATGTTGGAAAAGGCTTCCGAGATGTAAGTAGGAGCAACCCTGTTATAAATTTGTATTGCTAACTAATATTCCGCTCAGGTTTCTGCTCGTTGCATTGAATATCGAGGCAATCTTGTGTGAGACCTCATTAGCGAGAAGAAGGAAAATGTTGCAAAAGGTGGCGACTACGGGTGTGGACCTCGACAGTGTGTACGCCCAAACACTACAGCGAATAAGGGAGCAGAAGGGAGACCGATCGAGACTTGGGATGGAGGTGCTGATGTGGGTATCCCACGCGGAGCGGCCGTTGGGAATTGACGAACTCTGCCATGCTCTGGCCGTGGAAATGGACTCGGCAGATCTAGACCCTGAGAATATCCGGCCGCAGGATACAGTGCTGGGGTCATGCTTAGGGCTTGCTGTGGTTGAAGTAGAGACCTCGACAGTCCGGCTAATCCACTACACGCTTCAAGAATACCTTTCCCGACCTAGGATCCTGCCTAATGCCCACCAAACACTTGCGCAGTCATGCTTAGCCTATCTAAATTATCAGAAGGTTAAGGAGCTTCCGGCCAAGAGGGTTCCGAACCTGAGAGATGTGCCTTTTCTCGTGTATTCATCTTTATATTGGGGAAGCCACGCAAAAGTGAAACTCTCAGATCAGGCAAAGTCTCTGGCGCTGGAGCTATTAAACCGGGATGGCAACCATATATCTGCTACCTTACTTTTCAAACAAATAAATATTTTCCATTCATGTTCACTTCCCTATCACATATGGCCCGGTTTGCACTGTGCATCTTACTTCGGGATTGTTGAGGCCGTAGCTGTTTTGGTGGGGGGGGAAGGCTCTGATATCAATCAAAGTGACTGTATGGGGTTTACCGCGCTCATGTGGGCTGCTCGACAGGGGAATGAAGGGGTGGTGAAACTACTGCTCGCACAGAACGATGTCGATGCCGACAAGTCAAACAAAGATGGTAGAGCCCCACTCTGGTGGGCTTCTCGCAATGGGCATGAAGGGGTGGTGAAACTACTGCTCGCACGGAACGATGTCGATGCCGACAAGCTAGACAAATATGGTAGAGCCCCACTCTGGTGCGCTTCTTGCAAAGGGCATGAAGGAGTGGTGAAACTACTGCTCGCACGGAACGATGTCAATGCCGACCAGTCAAACAATGATGGTGAAACCCCACTCTGGTGGGCTTCTCTTAATGGGCATGAAGGGGTGGTGAAACTGCTGCTCGCACGGAACGATGTCAATGCCGACAAGCCAAACAATGATGGTAAAACCCCACTCTGGAGCGCTTCTTTTCGTGGGCATGAAGGGGTGGTGAAACTACTGCTCGCACGGAACGATGTCAATGCCGACAGGCTAGACAATGATGGTGGAACCCCACTCTGGAGCGCTTCTTTTCGTGGGCATGAAGGGGCGGTGAAACTACTGCTCGCACGGAACGATGTCAATGCCGACAAGCCAAACAATGATGGTAAAACCCCACTCTGGAGCGCTTCTTGTGTTGGGCATGAAGGGGTGGTGAAACTACTGCTCGCACGGAACGATGTCAATGCCGACAGGCTAGACAAATATGGTAGAGCCCCACTCTGGTGGGCTTCTCGCAATGGGCATGAAGGGGTGGTGAAACTACTGCTCGCACGGAACGATGTCAATGCCGACAAGCCAGGCAAAGGTGGTGAAACCCCGCTCGGGTGCGCTTCTCGCATTGGGCATGAGGGGGTGGTGGGATTGCTGCTAGCACGGAGCGATGTCAATGCCGACAAGCCAAACAATGGTGGTGAAACCCCACTCTGGAGCGCTTCTTTTCATGGGCATGAAGGGGTGGTGAAACTACTGCTCGCACGGAACGATGTCAATGCCGACAGGCTAGACAAATATGGTAGAGCTCCACTCCGGTGGGCTTCTCTTAATGGGCATGAAGGGGTGGTGAAACTACTGCTCGGACGGAACGATGTCAATGCCGACAAGCCAAACAAATAATGGTCAAACCCCGCTCTGGAGGGCTTCCTTTTCTAGACATGAAAGGACGTTGAAACTACTGCTCGCACGGAACGATGTCGATACCTATAAGTCGGACAACTGCAGCTGAACACCAGTCTGGTGGGCCCCTTCGGATAGGCATGAGGGGTGGTGACGCTGCAGCTCGCACAGAACGACGCTAATGCTAAAAACCTTGGCTACTTTGGCCAGACACCACTCAGGTGCCCTTTTTCTGATCGGCAGAGGGGCGAGACTACTGCTTGCACAGGATGATGCCCATCTCAACAAGCCGGACAATAATAGTCGGATACCGCTCTTGATTGCCTCTATCTACCGGCATAGGGAAATTGTAGCACTCCTCTAGCCTCAGGCAACTCCGGCCTCTATAGAATAGTCTCAAGGAGCGATTTCCCAAACTACCCTTCTACACACACACCCGTCTACATCCTTTTCTAAAGAGTTTCCCTATACATGCCCCCTATCAGCCCAATTTCACGCCTTCCCTCAGGTTCTCTTTACGGCTACTTGGTACATCCGTTGCCCTTTCGCTAACACTCTCGGCTTCCTTTTTCCTCCGTTTCCGCTTTCCCTAAACTCCCATCATTGAACTTATCCTGCGCTGTGCTTGTCGTGAGAAAGCACTTTATCATTAAATTTTATTGTAATATATGCATTTAATCTTCTCGGGTCTTCTGTTTTCATGGTTTGATATATTAGGATACTGCTAGCGTGTTGGGATGCTTAGAGTCGTGGCCTGAGATGCTACAGCTTGGAGGGTGTGGGTTTCTACATTTATAGACTATCTCTCTTGCCCAATATCACTTTATTTCTTTCCATCCTGTTTGCTAGAATTCTGGCTTCCTATTCTCACAAATAGCCCATGCCAACTCCAGTATGTAAACATGTGAGAGCGAACAGTGGGGTGATCTACCAGCACTCGGGGCTTTCGAGCTGAACTTACTTCCTATATCGAGCCAGGGCCTGTCCGGATATACTAAGCTCTCAGAGTAATCTTGTACAAAAGATTTGAGATCTTATTTTTTATTCATCTACTATATATATGAATATACTTCCAATTGCTGTACTATAGCAAAAGGTATCATAAATGGCATGGCACTTACGTGCCGGACGACCTATTTTGTATGATATATCAAAATATGAAGGATGTGAGGCAACTAACCTCATCCATTCTAGATGGGGATATTCTGGATAAATGGGAGGGCAAAGAGCATGAAATATCATAGTCCGTGTTATTTAGGAATCTTCATAGTGTTTAATAGGCTTTTTTGTAATAAATCTTAGCATCTTCCGGAGTGCTAACTTGCGGCTTTCCTTTTTGATGTGAAAAACAAAAGAAAGAGGTAAACAATTAGAGGGACGTTAAATCCTGATGTGTTTCCCCTATTATTTTACCACCTCTTTAAGGTTCTACGATTCACCGAGATGGGGGGTCCCTCGAGGTCACGCCGGGTAGCCCCCAGGGTGTGGATGTTCAGCCGGGGCCCGTATCATTCGTGCCCCCCATTGTTTTTTTGCTTCTGCGGGAAATAGCAGTTTAATGGCCGCGTTTGATATGGAGATGCCCGCACCCGAGGGCCGCAAAGGTACACGTATGCACCAGCGAAGTGACGCGCGAGCTATGAAAAAAAATTCACACCCCTATTTTTCTTTCCTTCTTATCTTCTCTTGCTTCACTCTTTTCTTCCTGTTCACAACTTTCCTTAAGTCTTTCCTCTCCATCAACCTATCACAAACAATCATGATCTTCATCTCCGTTTAATACAAACTTTGTATTTCCACTTAAGCCGTTCCGCTCCACTACGTAAAACCCTCACCATCCATCATTACCTCCGCATCGAGTATTTTCAACAGAGCTTCCACAGTATAGGGCGAGTGATAATTGGTGAAACCGGGGGACCCCACTGATTCTCCCAAAGATGATTCTGATACGCTGATTGATGAATCACGGTGGAGGTAGAGGCGGGAGTGGAGGTAGAGGCGGGAGCCAAAGATTAGTGGAACGTACAAGACCCTGTAGAAAGGTCAAAAGTTTTTCTTCCCTCCGGCTATCGGGAGTAGCTATCTCCATGGATATTTCTAGAGGCAACATATTCAAAGGGTATTTCTCATTCATATTGCTTTTTCATGCGTAAACCTTATCAGGAAGCTGTTACTAACTAGGCACTTTGTTTACAGGAGTCAAGTCGCTTCATTCTAACAGTCCCTCACCTCCAACCTAGTTTTATGTACTATACTAATACAACAGTGTAATACCACCACGTGGGCATAGTGATCTGGTAGGAAATCCAGCTCCAAGCTCCCTTAACCAGTGGCAAGATTCGCAAAGGGGGCCTTGGGTTGGGAGAGTCCACCCTGGTATGATATAGCTTGCGGTGGGTTGGGCTAGGCGGCGGGCTCTGATATCTGAGTCAAGTTAGGCCTACCGCAGCGCTATCCGGGAATTCTAGTTAACCCGTGGGTTCAGATTGCGGGAACGACGTGGCCGACCATGGGGCTCAAATCTCTTAAAATTACTTATATGATATCTGCTCTCTTTTTTCGAGTCACACTTGACTACCAAAGGAAATCTTTGAACCCACCATTTCCTAGAGGCTTCCAATCTCCGGGTCAGAGACAAAACGCCGGGAGAATAAAATAGTGCTTTCCCGACAGGGGATAGCTTAGGCAATTCAAGCTCGCTGGAACTCATCAATCGGGATCAGTAACTTTTCGACCTCCTATACTAATCATATTGTGGCTTAGTCTGGTGGGTTCTGCTACAAGACCTGACCGCTGATTTAACGAGTTTTTATGGTAGTGTGCCGTAGTACCGATATTTCTTTTATACCTTTCGGATTATTCCCTATAAAGGGTAAGTTGGACTACAAAAAAGCTACATCGATAAGTTCTTGGATACTCGCCGGGTAGAAATCTTAAATTGCCAGAACAATATGTCTATATAGGTTATTCTAGTACTGGTTGGGTAGGGGTTTTGAGTTAGACATAAGGAACACAGCTTGTAGAGAGCGTGAAGAGGCACTATGAATGAAGATCTCGGTTTTCTTTGGCTTACGAAGAGAAATATTGAATTAAAACTATGAGGTTCCGATAAAAATTTAATAGTCTAAGTGCAAATAAAACAATTTCCCCGCCGAACAAATTTGAGGCTCTCTCAACCAAGTCAGATGCGCAACAATGCAGAAAGGGGGGGAGAAGAAAAAGGCACCAAGTTTTAAAGAAAAGTTAATGTCAGAGTTGTGTTTAGAAGATTTTAGCATCTCGATACCGTAAAACATGTAATATGCAGAAAGTTGTCAAACTTTACTTTTAGGTTCCTCGGCAGCCTTTGACCTTTGGCCATCACCCTTCCCTCCAACACAGGGCAATAATCCGGCAACAAATTGATCCGCCCCAGGGCCACCAGGTAGTGCGAAATCCTTCGGCTCGGGCATAGGATAAGCATCCTGAGAGTCAGTAACCTCAAGCTTCATTGTTGGAGGGGGCCGCATTGTCAAATATTGGTTGGATGGTATTCTGAGTAGCTATTTGGAGGCTTGCAGAATGCTGGAGTTTCTTATTCCGGTCTGCTATTGAGAGTCGAGAATACCGACTTATATACCACACAGTGACCCATTTCATATACCTTGACTTAGCTTTGTTTGAGCGATGTAAGACATCTAGCCTATCAGTGACAGGCCGTCGCCCCCGTCACTCCTAGTCAAGGTCTAGGATTTCAAAATTCACAAAATCTCAAGTCCAACCGAAAAGACAACTTGGATACTTGAATCGAGTAGCACTAGAACACTAGAAAAACACTAAATGAGAAACACTCCAACACGTTCCTATATATTATACTAACTAAAGCCAAGTCTCCCCTTCCTCAATTTATTTTGCTAGGCCAAGGTAAGTGTGGGCTTGGCTTACTAGAGCTAGTTTAGCGCAAGTCCGATATCGATAGCAATATATAACTCACTATGGTATTAGTGGTACTTAGGCAGGCCTTTGGTTGTTTTCCACAGTTTAGTCCTTTCTTATTTCAGGAGAGGAGTCACTCTTTTGGGAGATATGCCTTCATGCAGCAGCTTCCAACCCTCAGACTCATCCGTGACTTCACCCCGTTTTTATACTCGTTACTTCCAGGAGTTGGTACCTGACACTGTTGTGCATTTTACCCACAAAAGCTCACCCAAATAGCGCTGCTCCTCACTCGCTTCCCACTTATCCTATAGTACTAGGGCAAAAGTATTCGTCCGATGCCCTTTTTACACCAAAAGTGCCCATCTTCACCACCCTCTCTCATTGTGCAATGTCTATGAGAATCAGCAAAAATTTGTCCTTGCATCAGCAAACCCGTAGATAACAAGAAAGTTACGGAAACCTTAAATATTACCAAGTGATGGAGAAAAGGTCGTTTTAAGTATCTGGTATCGGTTGCCATGCACTTTTTGTATCGAGCCCCATACAAAAACTTAAGTCACTTTTACACTAGTTGACACCATCATGAACACTGAAGATAGCCTTCATTCCTTACACTTCTACTTGTAGAGCTTTGAACAGATAGTGATTCCCTAGCCGATGGAAAGATTTCAAGTATTTTTATATAAGCAGTGTTGAGAATTGTTTGTTTAAAAATGTCCATTTTTGGTGTAAAAAGGGCATCGGAGGAGTATTTTTGCACTCGTACTTTAAGATGTATTGTATCAATCCATTTATTCACCCAGTCGTTCCCAGAGGCAGTAAGACCCACCCACACCCTAAAAGTGTCAAGATAAGCTCAGATATATACGAGAAGAACAGAAGTATTTTTAGTAGCTTCAACTCAAACGATTTCAATAACTTAGGGTAAACCAAAAGAAAGAGCCCACTAGCCGAACATATATCAAGAACATCAGTGACCCCATCTCTCATAGGAAGAAACCTGTTTCCCGTCCTCAGCCCATAATGCCTCACTAGCCTCATGCCAGTATTCGTCTCCAGACCCGAAGAGCACTATATTATACAAAAACATCTGACTTAGACAAAATAGCTCCCGAATAATCAAGACCTAACCAAAACTACACCACCACCAAAGGAATGCAACTCAATATAAAGGTATGGCACAAGAAAGAAACATAGGAGATTTATTGTGGACAACGGAAGACAATATATCCGTAGATATCCAGAATAGCATCCGAGTGATACATTGTGATCTGGAAAACTGTGAACTGCTATCATATTGCCAGTGGCCTATGGGGCCCTCATACCAGAAGCTCGACCTACCCTATATCCTGAGGCCATAAAATAAACAGTCAACGTTAAACACTAAATCCTCACCTCCCAAAGTATAAATACCACCCCTCTCCCATCTTTCTAACACCATCTTAACACTGACCCACAATTTCTTCCATCCCTCTACCACCTTCACCCCACAACTTTTCCTCCAACGAAAAAAAAAAAAGCAAATACCCAACCACAACCGCAAAAATGGGAAGAAAATCTAGAGCAACTATCAGAAATACCAAAATCCCCAAACACCTTACTAAAATTGCCATGACCCCAGAGCAGTACTATAAGCTCAAAGTTTACATCAAGTCTATCATCCTCCCCGGCACTCCTGCTTTCGAATATGAACATCTCAGCAGCAAAGAAATTAAGCAGATTCACCACCAATGGCTTAATAATGCTCTTGAGATGATTGGTCCGAAATTTTTCCAGGAAGGCTCCAGGGGCTTGGTTTGGCCGAAGGATTATAATAAGTATGTTTCATTTGTCATCTCTTTTTACAATAGTCCTTGCCCGTCCCCCCCCATACTGCAGGATGCACCGATTAACTAACGGTGGAATAACCTATCTTAGAATTTATAAGGTCGTCCATCAAGTTGTGCGCGCCTCGAGCATTGGCATTAGGAAGAATTACAAGAAAAAGGAATTGAGAGCCATTCGTGAGGGAGCTGGTGACAATGAGATGGAGATGACTCATGATGGCCATTATGATGGCAAGGATGCTGATGACACTGATGATACCGATGTTAAGGAAGATGTGATTCTCGATGAAGATGAGAAATATGCACAATGGGAGGGGGAAGAGAAGATGATGGCGGTGTTGATGGCCACAGACCAAGAGAGTCTGGTCAAGAATATGATCAAAGGGATGGGTGCAGAGCCTATCGAGTTGGAAGATTTGCTCGGTTTGATGAAGGTATGTCTCCAAGCTGCCTCCCTCCACTACGATATCCAGCATGTATACAAACTAACAATTATTTACCATAGCCCGAGGTGTTTGCTCATTTCCCAAATCTCGACAACGAATATTTCAATTGGGATGAAATTATGGACCCTAGCAGCCCCGAATCGGTGAGTCATTTGTCCAACCTAGACCAATGTGGTCTATGATTTTGGAGAGTTATAAAAACTAAACTTTGTGGAACAGATTGCTCGCCTTCTTTTGTTGCTCTCCTAACTTAGCATAGCCACCATTCCACTATTCAGCTTTCATTAGAAATCCGAAAACATGCCTCTTATTACTTGGTTGATTACTTTTCATTGGAATGGGTAAATGAGAGTAGCGAACTATGTATGTCTAGTTATTTCGAACAATTAACGGCCAATAAAAGGCCAAAACTTTTCTTTTATTTCTACACGAAATTCAATTTACCCTCAGTTTGTATTGATTCTTTCATGTTCTCGTTAGCAAAGAGTAATCTGAATCCATGCCCTACCCTGCTTCGCCCCTCGCAAAAGGTGAATTGGTTTATTGGGTACATAACGGGCGTATTGGAAAGTTGAATGCAGGATAGCTACCGTGTAAGCTACATATTCTAGTAATACTTGTCACTTCTACCCCCCTGCGTCGCGCTTTCCTCTCCCGTCCACTCGCTTTTACCGACTACAAGTGAAGCGAAACAGGAGGGGAACTGGCCATTCCCCCCTCCCCCCGCCAGCCCTATAGTGAATATAATTATCACTTCCACGGCAAGGACTAATAACTTTATTCGTATAGCTAAATACTGTTACTAGCACCATCTACATTACCACCCAGCAGCTGCTATCTCTTTTAGTTCCCAGACTCCTGCTCACAAATACTGCAGCACGGCACTATTTTCACCCTCAGCGGCAGCTACCCTCCAAACGCAGTAGACCAATTCCATCAATAGTGTTCGAATAATATAGTACGCTACCGCACCTTACACGATTGATACCATACGGTAAATTACCGTAAATTAGAATAGGATACCGGAAAGCAGTATTTTGCATCTTACATTCCGATGTTAGGTAATCCTATCTTTTATCCCGTGTGTTTACGTCAAGTTCAATTGATCAACCCCTAGCCTTCCGGGTCTATCAGAGTGATAATTACTTAGCGCACGCTTGAAAGAAGTTCGTATCCACTTCACATCCAAGCACTCCTTACCTGAGTATATGATTGTTCACCAGTACTGAGGGGCGGAAGAGTTAGTTTATTGATTTAGTTAATACCCGCACTTATGGTAGTTGTAGTTAGAACTCACAGGACTTGACTAGGTAACCGTCATTAGGAGTTAGTGTATGCCACGAGCCGACTCGAGTCAATCCAGACCATGGGCTCGAGCTGGCTCAACAGATGAGCAAAGAAACTCGAGCCTGGCATATATAGGCTCGTGGGGGAAGGCTTGAGCCGGCTCGAGCCTAAATTTGTTAATCGATACAAGATATTATATGCTCAAAAGTAGAACTTCCAGGTCTACAGCAAAAGATTCGGTAGATTAAGTAGAGAATAAAACGTTGAAATGTTAAACAAAGAAACAACAGAATCAAATACGAGTTGAATGTTGGTAGAGGAGTCTATCGACCTCCTCAACCTATAATTCCTCCTCCGCATCTAGCTCTACATAATTTATTTCTAAGAAATATCTGTCTTGTGAATCAAGAATCGTGCAAGCCATAGAGTACGAGAAAACATTTGTTTTACACCCTACGATACTAAGCCACCTACTGACTTTTAGGCCTTCAATCAAGCGTGCAAACGGATTCCCAGAAGGAAACCCTTTTCCAATATTAAAGTTCATATCTTTCCTTCTTTCCAGGAATCATCTAGGATTCTTATTCCGATACCCGTTATCTCCCGCTTTCACCAGCCCCTCCAATGACCTCTCCCTTTTGAGTCCCGTTCCCTTCCCCCCTACCCATTACGAGATTTGAGATAAAATGTTCAGAGAACCAAATATCGCAAAAGCTCGAGCCTGGCTCGAGTCTTACTCGAGTTTAAGTTTATACCGGCTCGAGCGGGCTCGGCTCGAGGAATTAGTCGGCTTGTATGGCTCGAGCTTCCCCGCTCGTGGCAAACACTAACAGGAGTTTGGCGGGTGAAATGGTGATCAGAGGTTAGGACCTGAAGCTTTCTTCACAAGGGCCGGCTAATCCCACTCGTAAACTCACCATACGTCACTATAATATTATGGTATTGTATGGCAACTTACCGTACCTTGCCTCCCAAACCTAAATAACGGACGAGTGATACCCTGTGATTTGAGAAAGTGTGAATTGATTGCTATGATACACTAGTAGCTTACGGGGTTTCCATCAGAAACCTAACCTACCCTATATCCCGAAACCATGAAACAGCCAATGTTAAACAGTATATAAGTCCTCATCTCTCAAGATCCACCACCCCTCCCATCCTTCCGACACTCAATACTCATCCGCAATTTCCTCTACCACACCATCACCACAACTTTACCACTACGAAAAATATTAAACACCCAACCACAACCACAAAAATGGGAAGAAAATCTCGAGCGACTGTCAGAAACGCCAAAATCCCCAAACACCTTACTAAAATTGCCATGACCCCGGAGCAGTACTATGAGCTCAAAGTTTACATCAAGTCTATCATCCTCCCCGGCACTCCTGCTTTTGAATATGAGCATCTCAGCAGCAAAGAAATCAAGCAGAATTACCACCAATGGTTCAAAAACACTCTTGAAGTGATTGGTCCGAAATTTTTCCAGGGAGGCTCCAAAGGCTTAGTTTGGCCGGAAGATTATAATAGGTATGTTTCATTTGTCACTTCTTTTTTACTGTGCTCCCTGTCCTCCCCCCCCCTCAGTAGAAGGTGCCAATTAACTAACAGTGGAATGATATATCTTAGAATTTATAAGGCTATCCATCAAGTTGTGCGTGCCTTGAGCATTGGCATTAGGAAGAGTTACAAGAAGAAGGAAGTGAGAGCTGTTCATGAGGGAGCTGGTGGCAATGAGATGGAGATGACTCAAGATCATGACCATTATGATGGCAAGGATGCTGATGACACTGATGAGGAAGATGTGATTCTCAATGAAGATGAGAAATATGCACAATGGGAGGGGGAAGAAGAGAAGATGATGGCAATGATGATGGGGATGAGCCAAGAGAATCAGGTCAAGGATACCAGCAAAGGGATGGATGTAGAGCCCATCGAGTTGGAAGATTTGCTCGGTTTGATGACGGTATGTCCCCAACCCCCCCCATTGTGATATCCTGCATGTCTACAGTACAAACTAAAAATTATCCACCATAGCCCAAGATGTTTGCTCATTTCCCGGATCTGGACAATGAATATTTCGATTGGGATGAAATCATTGACCCTAGCAGCCCTGAACCGGTGAGTCATCTGGCCAACCTAGCTAGACCAATGTGGTCCAGGATTCCTGAGAATTAAAAAAGCTAAACTTTGTGGAACAGATCGCCCGCCTTCTTTTGTTGCTCTCATAACTTAGCATCGCCACCGTTCCGCTGTTCAACTTTCATTCGACATCTGAAAGTGTGCTTCTTATTACTTAGTTGATTGCTTTTCATGGGACATGAGTAGATGAGAGTAGCAAACTGTGTAAGTCTAATTGTTTCGAACAATTAACGATCAATAAAAAGCTAAGGCTTTCTTTTATTTTTACACAAAATTCAATTTACCCTCAGTTTGATTCCTTAAAGTTTTCATTGGCAAATTGTATTCTGAAGCCATGCCGTGCCTTATGTCCTCCAGTTTTCAAAAATTAGACCCATAAACGTACCCGATTAGCCACTCAACAGTAACCTAGCCAATGGAATTTCCAACTCCGAGAAGTTAATCGACCCTCCCCCAAGCAGCTGCACTATCGCTCTACGGTAAAATCTCCTGAAATCCACTATCTCCTTCAGCCCCTAGTCTCCGGATTCTAAGTCAAAAACTCTTAAGAAGGATTAGCGCTTTCCTGACACTGTATAGCCTAAGCCTGGCAGTGCTGGATCCTGTTAACTTTGTAAGTTAAACCTATCTTGGGCTGATGTCGCGATTTACAGGGATATTCGCGACGGTACGGAGATAGTGAACTTCACGAGATTTTACGGTATTATTCACCTCGAGCGTGAGGTCCTCGATATAGACCAAGTGCTAGTCAACAAAAGCAAGTATCGCTCAAACGCGAGTGGGGAAAACCGCAGAAATTAATTAAAAAGCCACACCCTTCAGACTCCGCGGTCCAGTCTTTACCTCATGCCTTTTAGACCCAAGTATACATCAAAAACACAAAATTGACAAGAAAGATAACTCTTACCACAGAAAAGATTAAGATGAAAAGGCAGTTGGAGGCGGATGACTGTAAACAAGGCAAAGGCGGCTCTATACCCCGCGGGATTGCCATTCGCAAACCTAGAAGAGGAGAAGAAGAAAGTAGTCAAAGGTATTGTAGTCCAAGCAGGGCTTATTCTAACTAAACTACGATATTAACGCCAATTCGGGAATCTTAAAGGCCCCAGAATAGAAGATCTTGCGTCCCTTCAACCTCAAGCACACTTATGCAAGTTCTATATACTCTCGAACCTCCTCCCGCGGCAAACGCCGTTATGATCGATCCCCAATTACTACAAAAAAACGATAACCAGGCAGAGATTCACATTAAGAGGGTAGAAGAGGGGATGCTACACAAGAAAAGAGGGGAGCAGCAGTGGCCGTGAGGTCTTGGTTGACGAATCGGACTCCGATCCTTTGCCTATATCATCAGGCCCCATTACTCGGAATGTCGATTTTGCAGTTTGATTGAAATAATGTACCCACCCATCACTTCTATACTACGATATCCAACAAAGTATATCTAGTAATACTTATCACTTCTCCCTCCCAGCCTCACGCTTTCCTCTCGCGTCACAAGTGAAGCGAAACAAGAGGAGAACCCACCATTGCACCCCCCGCTAGCTATAGTGAATATAATTATGACTTCCATAGCAAGGATCAATAACTCCATTCATATAGCTGAATCAGTTACTAGCGCCGCCTACTCTACCACCCACACCGCTGCCACCTCTTTTAGTTCCCAGACTCCTTCTCACAAATACCGCTGTAACGCGCCACTCATTCATCTTCAGCGGCAGCAGCCCTCCAAACGTGGTAGACCAAATCCACCAATAGCGTTCGAATAATATAGTATCATACGTTACCGCACCTGACACGATTAATACCATGCAGTAAATTACCTTAAACTCCATAGTGCCCGATTGGGTAGCTCTCTTTGGGAGTCTGGTGGGTGAAAAAGCGACCAGAGGTTAAGACCTGAAACTTTCTTCATGAGGGTCGGTTAATGGCCACTCGTAAGCTCACCGTAAGTCACTGTATCGTACCGTATAGTATTATATGGCAACTAACCGTACCTTACGTTGCGTGTCGGAATAAACTCCAATGTGCGGAAGCAGAGAAGATAAACTTGAAGACTTTGCGCAACTTCAACTCGCTGTGTCATTCTTGCTTGGATCAACCAAAGGAAAAGGCCAAATAGCCGAACATATATAGAGAACATCAGTGACCTGATGAGAAGGAACCTGTTTCCCGTCTTCAGCCCAAACGCATCATGAGTTCTAGCCAGAGATATGCCTCCAAATTGAAAGAGTGTAAAGAAGCCTAGCCAATACGAAATAGCAGTCGAATAATCAAGACCCAACCAATGTGTCTTACCACACATAAGATATAACCCAATAGGGCAGAATCATAGAGGAAAGAAACGCATGCGACAAAGCCGTTGTTTGAGAGCAATGGAAGACAATAACTACCTGAATAACTGACGAGTGATACCCTGTGATCTCGGAAAAGGGTGAATTGATTCCTATGATACAGTGGGTAGCCTATTGGGTTTCCATGTCAGAAACTGAACCTACCCTATATCCCGAAACCATAAAAACACCCAACGCTAAACAGTATATAAATCCTCATCTCTCAAGATCCACCGTCCTTCCCATCCTTCCGACACTCAATACTCATCCGCAATTTCCCCTACCACTCCACCACCATCACAACTTTACCACTACGAAAAATATTAAACACCCAACCACAACCACAAAAATGGGAAGAAAATCTCGAGGGACTGTCAGAAGCGCCAAAATCCCCAAACACCTCACTAAAATTGCCATGACCCCGGAGGAGTACTATGAGCTCAAAGTTTACATCAAGTCTATCATCCTCCCCGGCACTCCCCCTTTCGAATGTGAGCATCTCAGCAAAGAAATCAAACATATTTACCACCAATGGCTCAGTAACGCTCTCGAAGTGATTGGTCCGAAATTTTTCCAGGAAGGCTCGAAAGGCTTAGTTTGGCCGGAAGATTATAATAGGTATGTTTCATTTGTCACTTCTTTTTACTGCAGTCCCTGCCCTCCCCCCTCCCCCTCTGTAGAAGGTGCTGATTAACTAACCGCGGAATGATATATCTTAGAATTTATAAGGCTGTCCATCAGGTTGTACGTGTCTTGAGCATTGGCATTAGGAAGAATTACAAGAAGGAATTGGGAGCTGTTCGTGAAGGAGGTGACAATGAGATGGAGATGACTAAAGATCATGACCATTATGATGGCAAGGATGCTGATGACAAGGATGCTGATGACACTGATGGTACGGATGTTAAGGAAGATGTGATTCTCAATTATGGCACATATGCACAATGGGAGATGGCGACGATGGGCCAAGAGAATCAGGTCAAGGATATGATCAAAGAGATGGATGCAGAGCCCATCGAATTGGAAGATTTGCTCGGTTTGATGAAGGTATGTCCCCAAGCTCCCTCCATCGTAATATCCGGCATGTATGCAAACTAATTATTCACCATAGCCCGAGATGTTTGCTCATTTCCCGGATCTGGACAATGGATATTTCGATTGGGATGAGATCATGGAACCTAGCAACCCCGAACCAGTGAGTCCTATCCCAATGTAGTCCATGCTTTCGGAAAGTTAAAAAAGCTAAACTTTGTGGAACAGATCGCCCGTCTTTTGTTGCTCTCCTAACTTAGCGTCGCCACTGTTCCGCTGTTCAGCTTCCATTCGACATCCAAAAGCATGCCTCTTATTACTTGGTTGGTTGCTTTCATGGGAAATGAGTAGATGAGAGCAGAGAACTGTGCATATCTAGCTAGTTATTTCAAACAATTAACGGTCAATAAAAAGGCCAAAGCTTGCTTTTATCTCTACATGAAATTTAATTTACCCTCAGTTTGCATTGATCCTTTAAAGTTTCCTTTGGCAAATGGTAATCCAAAGTCGCTCTATGCCTTGGTCCGAACGAAGCAGCAAAGCCTGAACAACCCACTATACCCAGTTCCCCTCCAATCTTGCCACCCCCCATGCCTCCGTTCGATCCCTTATTCCACCACCCTGTAGGACCTATTTCGCCCTCCAATTTCCAAAAATTAATCCCATAGACGTACCGCATTAACTGGCCTGAACCGTCAGGCGCTAGTACGTTCAAATAAGATTCTTCTCCTGGCATTGTCACGAAATCGCCATAGGACACCATAGGCTAACTCTTAATAGCCAGCGGGCTCTGATTTTGACACAAAATTTTAAGTCTCGCCTCACCCGCTTCCTATTTCAAATGCAAGGTGTCTACCAGTCCTCTGTAGTTAATGCGGTATCCGACTAGCAACTCAACAGTACCCCATCCAATGCAATTTCCAACCCCGAGAGAGCTAATCGACCCTCCCCCAAGCGGCCACCGTCACTCCATTCTACTCGAGCGTGAAATCCTCAATATAGACCAATAGCTAGTCAACAAAAGCAACTCTGACTCACCATTAACTTAGACCCCATTGCTCAGAATGCTTATTTTGTGCCATAGAGTTTGATTGAAATAATGCGCCTACTATACCCACCCATCATTTCTATACTATGACATCCAACACAACGCATGCATAAATACTTACCATTCTCTCCTCCCTGCCCAACGCTTGATTTTTGCGTCATACTTGCTTTTACCGACTATGAGCGAAGCGAAACAGCCCGGAAGCTTGGAATTACTTTTTCACAAGAGTGCTATGGTGAATAGAATTATCACTTCTATGATAACTCTATTCATATGCTTAAATACCATTACTACTGTAGCACCTACGTCACCACCCACACCGTTACCACCTCTTTTATTTTCCGGACTTTTATTCACAAACACCGCTATAACCCACTACCCATTCATCTCAGCGGCCGCAACTATCCTCAAACAGTAGACTAATTCCACCAACGAGTGACCTTGTATGATCCTCCTTTACTAATATACTTATCAACCACCAAACAATTCAAACGCACCAGGAGAGGAAACCAGCGGTTTAAAGCCCAACAGTTCCGCACGTCAAGGATTCCCACAGAACCCACAAACTAAAAGCCTCAGAGACCAGTTTGCAAAGCATGTGCACATTTATCCAACACTATGGAAATTTGTTACCCCAGGCAGCCAACTCAAAGATCTTACAAGGCAGGGTCATCCCCCCTTCCAGTCCGTAGCACCACCAAGAGCTTAGAAGTAACCATGCGCTCGAGCAGTGTTTGGATTGCAGAGGCGGATGGATAGTAGAGGGTACAGGCAAGCACCTATTCCTTGGAGTATCCTGGAGCGAGAAGTCACGACAGCAGCTAGTGACAAACCTATAATACAATTATGTACAGTTGACGCAATCCACCGTCAATGTTTTTTTTCTGAAAATTTAATAATGGTACATATGAGAAACTAAATCCCAAAGTTCCCCCGCTGCCTAACAGTACATAATATCTACTCTACTCTACTCTCTCCTGGTAATAGTCAAGACCCAAACTCGGTCGGTCACGCAGCGCCAGGCAAAGAAAAAAACATACCCCACCAAAGCAATCCGAATCTCATTACAAGTTATCATTTGTTTATTTTACACGGGGGAAAGGCAAAAGCTCAGTTCTCGCAAGTACAGTACTGTACTCTACACACACTATGGCGGAAATCCCCCCCATGTATCAGCGACACTAGACCAGAAAACTACGACTCAAATACACGATTGATATGATGCTAAAATGGCCACTATGGTATGGTTATGATACGATAATAATACTATCTCACCCTAACTACCACTACAGCATTGTACAACTACCACAATTACGACACCCTGTATACCCCCTCTCATATCCACAAGATAGGCCAAAAAAAGAAAAACATCAAGAAATCAATCAGCGCCATCGTAAATGCACAAGGTGAAAAATGAAAGATAAAAAAGATAAAGGTGAAACAATATATATGCAGAATGGAGAAGTAGAATAACAACTGACAGACCACCTACCAGCACAACACAGCAAAGAAAGAAAGAAAAGGCATAAAAATAAATCAAAAAAAGTACGATAGACGACAAACCATGACTCCAGATCCGTTTCTAAAACATTGGTCTAATAAACGTGTCACCGCCTCCCCCACTAAGGCTACTCCCGCCCCCACCGGTACCAGCGCCTCCGCTTGCATTCGCAGACCTGGACTCCCTATTACCGCCACCACCCCTAGTACTTCGAGAGCCGCCGCCGCCGCGTCCCCCCGGGTGCCAGCCTGTGACGCGCCGCCACCACCAACAAAACTCTTCCTTCCACCGGAATACTTCTTCGAGCCCCGAGATCCGCCTCGCCCACCTTTTCGAACGCGCGTGGTGGACGAGTAGGTCGACTTACTGCTAGACGCAGTGGCAACCGCTTGTGTGCTTTTGACTATTGTTTAGTTAGCGTTTAATATTCCCCAAGGTTTATCACCCATGTTAGATAGTTGGGTACCTTGTGCCATGAGGCTTATTTGCAACTCGGACATTCCGGGAGGTCTAAAGTTTGCTGCGTTTGCTGAGCTTTCTCCTCCTCGGCTCGTCTGAGGGAAGTATGATGATGCTTCGCCTATGTCTTCGCCGTAATCTTCACCGTTGTCGCCGTAATCGTCCTCATCGGAATAGGTCCCTTCATCCTCATTCGGTACGACTTGAGTGAGATCTGCGTCTTGAAGATTCTCGCGCTTCTCTTCTGCGTACTCCCTCGAGAGTTGAAGGAAATCGCTTCCAAAAAGCTTCATCCCCTCTGGAGGGAAGATGACAGCGGCCTCAAGAGACTTGCGATCTATAAAATTTCCAAATTAGCAATAGGAAACGATTATGAGACAAATAAACATACCTGTCGGAAGCTTTATCCCGATGGTTCTCATCTGCCTATCCTCCAGCACAGATTCAACACGCTCCCAACCCTGACGTCGCATGATCCTCGCTCGCAATCTCTTGGCATCTTCCATGAATCTATTAAGGACATCCTTCTCATACTCCGACAATCTAACAAGCTCAGGATCCCCTCTGATTGGCCTACCAACCCTATTGGATCCTCCCATAGTAGCACCAGACCTCCCACAATCCCTCACTGGCATAAACCCAAATTCGTCCGGTACGTCAGGTGGAGGACCATATTCGTCATCCTCATCATCATCAACAACAAAACCATCATCCTCATACCCATTTACGAAATGCCGACTATGTGAATTGGCCTCCTGTCGCCCCCTCATCCGAGTAAGAGCTTGTCTAGCATTTCGCGGCGGCGACGAAACATTGGTGGACTGCATTTGTAATTCGGAAATTGACCCTGTTACGGTCGTCGAAGAGTACGAGGCAGAAGCTGATGTTTTCTGCTTTTTGGTAGATTTGGACGAGTCTTTTGGGAAGCACATGCTCACAACTCTCTTGCCTTTTAGGATGGGCTGAGACCGACGATCATCAAGCTGCGAAAATAGACGTTAGTCTCACAAAACTGCCATTATCCAAATTGAACTTACTTTGACATAGCTGACATAGAACCCGGCACCATTTTTGACATGTTGTTCAATTATCGCGCCCTCGCCAGCCAGATGGTGAAATAACCTCTCACAGTCACTCCTCACCCAATTCTTCCCAAATCCATACCCTTGCATCTTCTCGCTTCCCGCATCTTTGTGCGCCTTATTCGCACTACCTCTGAAAGCGTCCATGCAAAACAACATGGTTTTTTCGTTGGTCTGGCTCACGATTTCCAAAGCAGCCCTCGCGTAATCACTGACGTCCTGGGCCTCGTATTCTATCCCAGACGCACAGTTGTCGCAACTGTTACGGCACTCCTGCTCAGGAAACCTTTCACCAAAGTATCGTAGGACTTGTACTCGTCTGCATTCTGCCTTGTTTTCACAGTATTGCACCACCATTTGTAGCATTTCCATCTGCCTACGCTTCTGATCGCGACTCCCTTCTCCGTCCCTAATCATTCGGTACAAGGTTGAGGTATCCGGATAGGCGTAGAACAAGAAGCATCCACTAGGTAAACCATCTCTCCCGGCACGCCCAGTCTCCTGATAATAGCCCTCCAAACTCTTAGGAATAGAATGATGAATGACGAATCTCACATCAGGCTTATCAATTCCCATTCCGAAGGCAATAGTAGCAACGATAACATTGAACCTCCTCGCTTGCCAATCCTTCTGCAATCGAATCTTCTCCTCCGCTTGGAGCTTTGCGTGAAAGTGCTGAGCCCGTATACCACGCGTCCTCAGTTTCTCGGCAGTTTGTTCGCAGTTTTGGCGCGAAAGGCAATAAATGATTCCAGTTTTATTGGCATACTCGGGTCGTTGGCAAATTTCGACTATGTCATCCAGAACATTCTTCGTCTTGGGCGAAACTTGATAGTTCAGGTTGGGTCGATTGAAGCTCTGTGTAAATGTCTTCGCTCGTGGCATATCCAGATTCAATTGAACATCCATTCGCACTTTTTCAGTGGCTGTTGCGGTCAAGGCGACCCAAGGAACACCGGGATACTTCGACTTCAAGTTACCCAAGGTCTTGTAATCAGGTCTAAAGTCATGCCCCCATTGAGAAACACAATGAGCTTCATCAACAACAATTCTTGCCAATTTGCCTCTTCTGTGCAAGCTGAGAAGTGTATTGACCATTTTGTCGCTCTTGGCAATCATTTCCGGAGTTATATAGAGCAACTGGACCATCTCTTCAACATCTTCATGATACAAAGAGTCATAGAGTAGCCGACGTTGGTCTTCACCAATTTCCCCATTGATGAAGAAAGCCATAATATTCAACTTTTGAAGATGGTCAACTTGGTCCTGCATTAGTGATAGCAGCGGAGAAACCACAATAGTAACGCCACGCGTCTTTCCAGATCTTATGATAGCCGGAAGCTGATAGATGAGCGATTTTCCTCCCCCAGTTGGCATAAGTACAAAGACATCATCGCCAGCCAATGTTGCATTGATAGCCTCGAGTTGGTTGTTCCGGAATCCCTTAAGATTGAAACGGCGCCTTAGAGCATCGGCAACATCACGAGACCATCTATGCCTCATAGCCGGATCGTTCATATCCACGGTTAAAGACCTCTGGACATGCATTCTCGCACCTGCCTGTAATTGGGCTACTTGGGTATGTTTCATCTGATGCGGCTTCCCCAGAACTTGATTTATGTTCTTCATAGGCGGTGAGTTAGCAGCCGTGCTGGCTAACGGCTGCCTAATCTTCGGCCCTCGGACGACAGTGACCTCGGGCTCATCATCACTTATCATGATGCCGAAATCGGCTGCATCTATATCGCTACCATAATCCTCATCACTCTGTATCGCCGGCGCTGGAGCTTCACCAAACTCTTCTTCCCAGTCTTCAGGAGGTTCCATCGGGGGAGGCGATTCTGGCGGCCTCATAGGAGGCATATTGAAAGGCCTAGCTTGCGGCGGCGGAGAAGAAATGTTCATAGTAAATTGGCCATCGGAGCCTTGGCTCTTCTTTGGTGGATGAGCCTGTGTGTGCCAGCCCTCCAGTTTCGATATATTCCGAGGTTGGTCATGCGATTTTTGCCTTCGGGGCGAACCTCCAGCAGCAAACTGAGTCTGTTGGACGATCTGAGTCCCACCAACGCATCCCCCTCCAGGATCACCATCTTCTATTTGAACTTTCGGTCCTCTCTTTCGAGTTGGTGTTTCAGGCACAAGCGTGGCCTCCGTATGAGCGGCCCGCTTTCTGGATGGGGAAGGTGACTCGTATGAATAATCCTGAACAGACGCACCCTCATACATCTCCGTATCACTGGTCTCCAACTCCTTGATTCGAGCCTCGTACAGTGCAATCTTTTCCCGTACAGCAGAGTTCTGTTGTATAAGATCTTGCGGAGGAGTTACACCCTGATTAAAAAATTCGACCATCCGGTTTGCATTATCGAACCCTTGAGCTTTGAGAGATTCCAACATGTTTTTTAACCGGGTTAGATTGAACCCCTCAAAGTTGCCCTCGTCGGCGCTTTTCTTCGTCTTTTTCGTTTTTTCGGAGTGGGGAGTTGGTGGTATTGGAGACTTGGGTCGTTTGCTCTTCTTAAGAGGACTAGGCGGCCTCAATCTTGTAGGAGAATCTTTCTGTAAAGGAGACGGTTGCTTAATACCATTCCGCCGTCGGGGCGACCTCCTTGGTCCCTGATTATTAGAGATAATATCGGACCCTCTGTAGCTAAAACTTGAGTCCATTTGATCCACAACTTCACCAAAGTCTACTTCACCCAATCCATAGTCGTCCTCCTCGGGCTCCTCCTCTTCCTCATGAGGGCCAAACGCCTTATGATCACCATCAACCTCAACAATCCTATATTCCGGTCCACTTTCATCACCGTCGTCCTCATCATCCGAGTTTGGGATAACCCGTCGCCTATCTCGGCGGCTTCCAGCGGCAGGCACTGCCTCACACTTTCTAGTGATCCTCACGGTCCGCTTCTTGCTATGTGTGATTACTTCCTCCTCTTCTTCCTCCCGCTCCTCTGTGATCTTAAGCTGTGCGGACGCAGAGCTACTTGGTGTCGTAAGGCGAGTTGCAGACCTAGATACAACAGGTTTCTCCGAGAACTTAACGACAGGCCTTGATGAAGATCGTTGGCGGGGTATGGGAGAGTTTCGATTGTTAAGATCTGGATATGGTGACTCCCGTAATTGAGGTTGGGCAGGCGAGTAAGGAGGTGGTGGCTCGTCGTCAAAAATTGGGTGGGGCACAGGCGAACGATGCTGTCTACTTGAGTAGTCCTCCGGAATCTCAACTCTGTCCCTGGATGATTGAACGCTACCAGTCCGGGCACTATTTTCTCGACTGATCTTGGGCACCTTTGTAACGACAGGAGCAGGTAGCATTTCTCCAGATGACATAATATCCCTCTGAAACTCGTCACTATTTCTCTTTTTCCGGCGTGTTTGAGCAACCTCATCCGCCCTCAGCGATTCCTCGTGAAGCAACCATTCAGCTTCATTCCCAGGCGAGCCGTAGTCTTCTTCTAGGATTCCATCTCCCATAGGCCGGGGCGTGGGTCTCTTTGGTCTGGTAGCGGTCGATCTTAAACGAGCAGAGGAATCTCGAGTATCAAGTGGGGGCCCGTGCCCCGTCTTTCCCGAGCTTCCTGAACTTCGTAGTTCAGATGTAGCGATTTGAGGAAGTGGGGCATCTTCATCACCTTCACTAGTCAAATCGATAGTATCCACATCCAACAATATGGGCTCCGCACGAGAAGAAATTACTGGAGCTCTCTTTCGAGCAGTTAACGCAGGGGCAGCGAGATCTAGAATGAACACGCTAAGATTAGCAAACAGCCGAGACGATTACTCCGGCATCAGGAATTCAGTACTATTTGTTGCGGCAGGGGTGGGATACGCATTGTTTGCTTCATCCCCAGTTTTTTTCCTAAACCTGGGTGTTGGTGTTGTTGTATCCAACGGCGGTGGCACCATCGACTCCTGATCATATGGCGGAGCGCCCCCAGCCTTTGACCGGCTCGTAAGTTTGTTCTTTCGAGTAGTAACGAAGGGTTCGAGTTGCAGGAACGGCATCTCCCCACCCTCAACGCAGCGAGAATTCTCCTGCTGGGCAGGCAATGGCAAAGGCGGGGGTGGCAAGCTACGTTCACGAACAAGCGCAGGAGGCATTGTAGGAAAAGCTGGAGTAGAAGTCGCTGCAGGTGTTGGGGGAAGAGCTAAAGGAGGCAAAAGTGCATTGCCGCCGTTTGCACGAGGTGGTGGCACTTGTGGGCTTTCTCGTCGAAACCAAGTGAGATGTAGCCCGAGATTATTTTTCGTGGTCATAGAGGAGGAAGGACGGATGGCTGTCGAAGCATCACTCTATCTCAGCAAAACAGGTAGCCGAGAACCAGGGACGAGGCAGTGGTCGCTGGGCGAAAGAAGACGATGCGATTGTCACTCGTGGTACAAGTTCTCGAGCTGGGTTGCGGGTGTGAGGTGGGGGAAGACGCGCCTGTGATTAAAGCGATTACCGATGATTAACTTGTGGGATGTGTCGCGTCGTCAATCCCCCAACACCAGTTGGGAATCTGGATCACGTGTGAACAGTTTTCCTCTGCTCCTTCTACAAATACCAAATCTTGGCAAAAAACCGGTGGCAAAGGGTAGAATATTAACCTGGCGAAGCAGGTGGTGCAAAGCAGCCCAGTGAATAATCTTCGCTTCCTTTGGATCGGAGAAGCTCTTTTTTTTTTTCACGCGTGGTGGCCCTCCCGGAGTTCCTGTCGCGCAGAACCGTGACTGCAACAACACCTCATGCCGCCGACTGGCACAACTTGAAGACTACCCATGACACAGTAATCACAAAAATGACTCCAAAATCGAAGAGCACCAACCACATCTACCAAAAAGAAGGCACAAATCAACGCGTAAAAAGCCAAAAACCAACAGCGAGGAGTCGGCCCTACCTTCAGCCTCTACCGGTACTGTACTGGTATTCCAGCACTTCGAGTCAACCAGGGTGTTTACCTGAATAAGCTTCCCGAGACCTGGCAGTTTGACCACCACCAATCAACAAAACGAGGCCAAACCAAACTCAGTTAATGTGCAAAAGTGACTAAAATAGATCAACTCTCTGAAATCTCAAAGAAACAAGAAACCCGAATAAAAGAAATGGGGAAAGGTTACAAAATTAGGAAAACGAAACGCATAAAAGTACGATAGAACACCATCGCAAGGGAACATGACAGTATCCGGATGAAGGTGAAAATATCGGGACAAGCAGGGGGGTGATGGAATTACTAGAATTAGTACAAGCACCACCCCCAAGGTACGGTATCTGCACAGGCCTCTACCACCCTACTTATCCCAACACTTCACATCTACCCCTGGTGCGAGTTAAGGTGGCAACTCCAGTTCTGCCTGGACCTCACACCATTCATTTGAGATCTTAAGGAGTGGGTAGAAGTAGGGTTTTCACACAACGGGGAGTCGAGCATCCCAATTCTGAGGATTTCCCGTAGTTAGAGGAATATTCAAGATCCTTCCTTTACAGCGCTTTCACCTTTCCCCTTGTCTACCACCGCCCAATTCAAAGCGACCATACTCTAACCAGTTGTTTAGGGCTTCGAGTGCAAATAATTAGTAGACTTGAGAATACCGGCAAGACACAGAGGGGAAAATCATCACTCTATGATCCATGATTTAGAATATGTTCCACAAGGTTCAACCCCCCAAAGTGCTCAAATCACATGGTGTCACTCGAAACTGGGATCGGATTCTCACGTTACCTAATCTAAGATGTGCTGCGGGTAACCCAATCCGCACCCACCCCACAACGCGTCAACCTGGCGGCGACTTGAGCCAAAACACTCAATAAAGCCGTGGGTTGCATAAGCTTGAATTAGCGGCAGCTCCCGTCATTTCATATAACGAATGAAAAATCGTGGAAACAAAGCCTCAATCTTATCCACTTCCCCCACTCACCACCCGCCACACTAATTACTGCAATGGCTTCCAAATTCCCTCCAACCCCCCTGGCAGATATATCCGCTCTCCGCCGCTACGCCCTGATCTCGCATGCCGAGACCTACAATCGGACTTCAAATCTCCTCTCACAGACCCAGGAATCCCACCTCTCGCAACGAACCGAATATGAAGCTTCGCTTGTACAAGCTACGACGGAGCTGCGCAGGCGGTTGATGGATGAGGAGATGGCGCTTTCGGAGGTTTGTATCATAGTTTTTTTGTACCGAATATAAAAAGGGCGTGCAGGACTTATAACGGGGGTGGGGTTTAGTTGAGTTCACAAATCACGATACCCGACGATACAACGTCTCAAGAATCACCGCATAGGAAGCTGCGCAGGCTGAAAGCGGAGAAAGAAGCGTATAATTTGGGATTTCAGACGATAGATTATTTACCCGGTCGGGACTCGCCCTTAAATATTTTACTTGCGTATCGGAACGTTGCTAGAGTGATCGAGCAGACAAAAGTTGCTATCCCGATTGTCAATGAACGACTGAGATCGGTTCAAGCACAGATAAAGGCTGAGGAGGGCAATCTAAAGGAACAGAATAAGCTCACTGGAGCACTGAGGAAGAGGATTGAGGAGCTGGAGGAGGAAGAGCAAAGGATTGAGGTGGGGGTTGTGCATGGTGATGCTATCAAGGCAATGGATAAGAAGCGGAAGGAGTTACTGAAGAGGACGTCAAAGCTATTGAGAGAGTTGTTGGGGTTCTTGAAGGATGGGGGACTGGCGAGAATGCTGGCAGCCGAGGATATGGGCGGGCCGGTGGTGGGAGAAGACTTGGAAGTTACGCTAGAGACTGGCTTTGATAAGCGGGGAAAGGCGAGGAAAGGGGAGAGGAGAATTGATGAGATGTGGGGACAGGGAGAGGTTGGATTGGAAGAAAGTATGGTCGAAGAGTTCAAGGCTCTGTTGGAGGTTTGTGGGATCGGGTAATTTATCAAATAGGAAGGATGCTAATTGTGATTAGGAGCTGATGAATGCCTCTTTGGAGACCACGCAGTATGTGAACCTCAAGAAGGATGGGGCTGCGGCGAGATTCTTGGTTAGGGCGAAAGTTGCTGTATACCATCCAAAAGATGCTAGGAAACTGAAACTACTAGACTTTGGGAGCACGGTCGAAGATGGGTGAGGAGGATGATGGTGGCTGTTCATGTACTGTACAATTAGGTTTAAAGCAATCTAGTCCAAATGGTGATCATGATTAATACCCAACTTACTGCTACTATCAGTGGGCTAGATGACTTTGAATTGGATTTTAGCAAGATTCCATTTGGACTTTTTGACTTTTGAATGGCTTGTTTAAAGTTGCTTTTGCGTTAAAAAATTAGTCTATGACATTGTGATAAGTTACGGGCAATGTGAACAATATGAGAGTCTGGGGAGCAATCATTAGGGGGTCTCACACTACCGATTCACGGCGGTTCAAAGAGGCGGTTTGTGGTTCACGAACTATGAACCGGAAAAATGAACCGCGGTACTAGTACCGGGTCTGGTTATCAGATTTTATTTCGATATAATATCGGGAAACACCACCAATCCAGGCATACAGCTCCCCCACAGCATTGCATTCCAGGGCGCAAGCATAACCCACATCAATCCCAAGCCATACCGCAGTCACTCTGGTATTTGACCAACCGTAGAACCTATAGCGAGACCGCACTATAATCCATCAACACCATCAAGCAAAAACCATACCAGGCATGCCATAGACTCCGGGTGGCAATGGCAGCCCCAAGGGGAAGGGACCCCCCTCTCTGGCAGAAAGTCCTAGCTATACACAAGGGCAACTCAACCAAATAAAACCACCTTCTTGCGGCCCAGACCCCCAAAACAAAAGAAACCACCTCCAATACCTCCACCAAAAACACTACGGGAGTGACAGGCCCGCCGGCCAGCTCACCCCCATCGGCCAAAAGCCTCTCGCAACCCAACAAAAGAAAGCCAAATCTACCAACAATAACCCAGGGTGAAATCCATCAAACTACCCAGGCCCCAACAAACCGGCCACCCCCGTAAAAGGGGCACCCCCAATCGGACAACCTTCCACCAAGCACCGGAGGTTCGCATCCCACGCAGCAATAATTCGCCCTCCATCATCAAAGAGCTTACCATGAGAACACGACCTTTTTCTACCTCTCAAAACACCTCGGATATGTGATCATCAGCAAAAAAAAAATCTGTCTTTTGTGCTCTATGGTGAGCCATGTCGTTGAGTTTTACGTTTTGGCTAATCGCGAGTGACCCTGGTTAATCATGATGCTTCCGATTGTATCCCCTAATGATTAGATACAAATCTTAATTTTACCAAAATATGAGCTATTTTTATCAATATCTCATAGACATTTTACATTTCAAAGTTGTATGTTATGAACTCAAATTTCTCAACTTCGGTATGTAAAAAGTCCGTGAGTTCTTAATAAAAATTGCTCATATTTTGCAGAAAACAGAACTAATATCATCTTCTTTAGTCAAACTAACGGGATTTTTAATATTGCGATCATAGGACTCACGATGTGCCAAAACGTAAAACTCAACGACATGAGGTACAGGGGGCAGGCTGTTTTTTGCTGATGATCTGAGGCTCTTCCTCTCAAACTCCTTGTCACAAGGGCACTTCACAAACACCCCGTTAACCCCACCCTCGCAGACAGGGCACTGGTGTGGGACGACCCCATGGGCCACATCACCAAGTAATTGAGTCC